>JASTWK010001823.1:0-24003 GCA_030770225.1 Temnothorax unifasciatus | reverse complement strand
TAATGTTCTGACAAAAATTGTTATTATTCATTGTAAATAAAAATGATCTTATATTATGCAGCATAAAAAAAGTTAATCAAATAGTGCTATGTGTAGTACTTCAGAATATTAGTGTTTAAAAAACCAGCATAAAATATAAATACATGTGAAAATCATTTCTATACAAATGTAAGAATTTAACACAAAAGTATGCAGTGAATCATATAATGAATATCATACTAATAGAGTAATATTAATGAATATTAATATAAAAGAATTTTAATTACCAAAAAACTGTTGGAACGTTAGTCACTTTTGACTTGAATTTCAGTGTAGTTGTCACAGCACCTGTATCTGCAATATGTTGAAAATATATCATAATAAATCATAACGTAACGTATGTCTTATTTTATTTCAACATATTGGCAGATACAGGTGCTGTGACAACTATACTGAAATTCAAGTCAAAAGTGACTAACGTTCCAACAGTTTTTTGGTAATTAAATTCTTTTTATATTAATATTCATTAATATTACTCTATTAGTATGATATTCATTATATGATTCACTGCATACTTTTGTGTTAAATTCTTACATTTGTATAGAAATGATTTTCACATGTATTTATATTTTATGCTGGTTTTTTTAAACACTAATATTCTGAAGTACTACACATAGCTCTATTTGATTAACTTTTTTTATGCTGCATAATATAAGATCATTTTTTATTTACAATGAATAATAACAATTTTTGTCAGAAACATTAAATATTGTGTAATATAATTATGATACTTTGAATACGTCTAAGAAAACCTTTTGTGTTAAATTCTTTATAATTGTTTTAACGTTTATTTAAATTTTATTCATGTATATTCATGAAGTAATTGTAATATTACCATGTATTCGTGCATTTGAATATTCTTTCATCAAAATGTAGGTAAAAAATACTTGCGACTGGCATCGCTTTATACTTTCAATTTGTTCAATTCAGGGATTGAGACTCTAGAATTCAAGGCCTACATCGTTTGATGCACACATTTGGGAGAAACGACCTTCGTGGAGCCTACAATTCTTACGATTATAATGCGATAAGGATTCACAGCAATTTTTTTTATGTCGTAATACGTAGAAAACATTGTAATATGTTGTATAATTAATGAAATTACAAACAAATAAAATAAAAATGGGTAAAGATTGTATAAATAATGCATTACGTGCAAAATCGATGAAAAAAATTAGAAAAATTTTTCCCGGGAAAAAATGGAAGAGATCTGAACAGACTTGATCAGATCTCATCAGATCTGATCCACTCAGATCTGGTTTGATCAAAATATTGGCCCTATCTGATCAGATCCAATCAGACATGAGTAGATCTGATCCGATCTTAGCGGATAAAATCAGATATGTAACGAGAATAATCTATTATATCTGCTCAGATCCAATCAGACATGAGTAAATCTGATCCGATCCGGTGTCCATCCACTGCAGAAAATTGTTGTTTTTAAATGTTATTTTTTAAATATGCCACTTTATTATAAAAGTGGATATAAAAGTCCACGATACAAAAGTTGTGCCGTTCCACAATTTATATAACTTGGCGCAACTTTGCACGACACTGCCATATCTGATACCATTCTTATACCACTGTTCATCAAATTTTAAATACGAGAATCAGATTCCGTCGGATGCCATCTATCGGATACTTTGAGATGCAACATTATGATCTGATCATATATAATCTTATATGACTATATAAGTTTATATGTGATTATATTATTTTATCAGTTTAAATTATAAGGTATGTTTGCAAAATAACTTAAAAAATTTATGTTTTTATATATACATATACACATTAATCTTTTATATTTACCTATTATTAATTAATTTTGCATGGTACTTTTTAATAAAATATTTATAATAAATTCTAAATATGTCGAAATTAACAATTATTATCAAATTGGCAGAGACTATATTTATTATATATGTTAATGTTTCAAAATTGAGAAAACTGTTTTTAATATAAAAATTAATTGATTTTTTGACCAAAAAACATTTAAGCTTCCCCTTTACAGAATTAATATTATATTTGATATAATGTCCAACATTGGGTGTAAAAATTAATAATGGACGATTTGAGAACAAAAAAATTTTTATAAGTTCCATACTGACGAGATCTGCTCAGATCCGGCAAGATCGGAAGAGATCTGATTGGATCAGCAACACAACTTTGTAAGCCAAGATTGGTCTTATCTGGTGAGATCAAGATATGTCTGACTAGGTCTGCTCAGATTCAGCAAGATCGGAAGAGATCTGATTAGATCAGCAACACAACTTTATAAGCCAAGATTGGTCTTATCTGGTGAGATCAAGATATGTCTGACTAGGTCTGCTCAGATTCAGCAAGATCGGAAGAGATCTGATTGGATCAGCGACACAACTTTGTAAGCCAATATTGGTCTTATCTGGTGAGATCAAGATATGTCTGGTTAGGTCTGCTCAGATCCGACAAGATCTGAGGCGTAAAGTCTGCTCATACTTCAAGAAATCTGAAGCAATCAGATAATGTCTGATTAAATTGGAAGAGATCCGATTGGATCTGCGATTCAATATCAAATGGCAGCAATGGTCAGATCTGGTAAGATCGGATTATAGTTCAGCATATCTGGCTGCATGTGATCAGATATGGCCATGCAGATCTGGCGAGATAAAATTGTATCCAATCAGATCTGACTTTACTTGAATTTCAGATCTCGTTGTATCTCATTTTATCAAATCAGACATGGTCAGATCTCCTGCATTTTTTCCCGGGTTTATATCGTTTTTATAAATTTTTTACTTGTATTTAGACAATATTACTTATAGTCATCTTAAAGAGCATAAAAAACGAACAATTTAAAAAAAAAAAGGTCCCTAGGGTGTGTTGCACCAAAGTTATTAGAGTGGCAATTTTAAACTTCAAACTAGTATAAAATTCTCTATAAAGCATATTTTTACATATAATTTTTTTGGTTCATTTGTGACTAAAAAAAGTATGTTTTTCCAGAATAGTAAAGCAATTGACTGCTTGGAAGCTAAGATAAAAAATAAAAACCAAAATTTCCCATATAATGGGGTTTTTATTTTTTTTGGAGGTTATGTTGCAGGAGTTTCGACTCGCGATGTAAGAATGTTTTGTAGGCAATTTCAAGACGAAGAAATTGGTATTTTTTTGGTTTCTGTACGATAGATAGAACCGGAGATATTTAAAAAAAACCGAAGAAGAAATCGTAAAAAACGCTATTTTTTTAAAAAACGTTAAAAAAACAACCTTCCGTAGCTCGCTCAATATGGAAACTCCAGGATATCTTTATTCTCATTGCCCTTGACCGAATCATGCAAAAAAACTGCTCCTCTAGAGCAGTTCACATTTATCTGAAATCTCAGGTAATATGACTCCACTAGACAGTAACCATCAGAAGATAAAACCCCTAGAAGGAAATAAATTCATGTTATTAAATAAAGTTTTTCAAACTTCGATTCAATATCTAAATGTAAGGATAGAAAGGAAGCATTGGCTTATTGAACATTATTCACAGAGCACGTTATTGGATAAACAAAAACGTAAAATAATAACATAATCTTAATTATAATTCACACACAACAAGAGTTTGTTGATTTCGATCAATTTAAAATACGAGGTTATTCTCGTCCGATTTAACGTGGAAATTGCTCAGATATGTCGTATTAATATAACAAAAGAACGACATATGATCAATAATTATCTGAATCAATGATTATTTAAAATCTGAAATTTGCGTAAAGATGGAAATAAATGAGATATAAATAAACATATCAAAAAATGTTTATGATCTATACAATATATAATATACACTATAATAAAATATAATAAATACATACCTAGATGGTAAAATTGAAATTGCATAAAAGGATGGAGGCATAGATTGGCGGAAGCGATAATGGCCGCATCGCACTCTCCGGACTGAATCAGTTCGTAAGCTTTCACTATAGCAACGTTACTTGAACTACATGCAGTATCAATATTATGCGATTGTCCAGTAATGCCGAGCCAGTAAGAAATTTTGTTTGCCACGAAAGAAACGCTGGATCCAATCATTGATAATCTAGCAAGCTAATCACAGTACATGTTTCTAAATGTATAATATTTGAAGTATTAAAATGTATAAATAATAAGTTATAAATTAAATATTTATTTTTTTAACTGTTTAAAAATATCGTATAATTTTTCTACATAATTTTCTACACTTTACATAATAAAAAGAGATTTCCATGCTTGCAACAATTTTACACATATAGTTATTATTTCTTTAAATAAATTTCTATTAATTATATATAATTGTATATAATAATTGAACATATCTCACTTCAGGTTTAAAAGAAAAATACGATCGAGTCTCAGACACAGAAATTGCTGTAAGAACACTCGTTCTTGTTCCTCGTAATTCCTTTGGGTTTACACCCGCATCGATAATTGCTTCGTAAGTATGTTCGAATAACATTCTAGACATAGGATCCATTATATCAGCTTCCATAGCGGATATATTGAAAAATTCTGAATCAAATTTCTCTATATTGTTGACTTTACCAATTCGATGGGGCATATTATAAGCTATATAAAAAATAAATATATTAAAAAGTAACAAGTAAAAGGAGGCTTTGACAGTACAATGCGGTTGACAAAGCGTACGTTAACGTAAGTTAACTTAAGTTAACGTTAAAATAACTAACATATAATTATACATCGGACATTTCGGTTTTGTTTTGAATAGTCAGATCTTCAGCGGTGACAATTGAATCAAATAATCTCACACTCTCCAACGAGAAATAATTTCAAAATTTAGTGGTCTAAAAGTAGTATAATCTGCGAGAAAATTCAAGTAAAACTTAGAGCCTCCGCACAAGACTCTTGTATTGTAACGTAGCGTAACATAACATGGATCAACGCGCAAGAAACGCATCAATTACGGCGTTGTATATGTTTCTTGTGCATTGACTCACGTTATGTTACGTTACGTTACAGACGAAAGTCTTGTGCGAAGGCTCATAGCCTATCTCTATAATATCATAGTTTATAATATAATCGAAATAGAAATGACAGTCAGAACTTCAGCGACAAGAAAAGTAAATTAAATCACTCATTAGTTCATAAAATGCGAAAATGAGATTATATTTTATAAGAATACTTATATAACACTGGGGAACACGGATTTTTTGTCGGGCCAATGACAACTGATTCTGATAGATTTTTTTCCGTAGAATCCAAATCTGAAAACGAAAATAATGAATTGGCTCTATTTTTAAAAAAATACGGTGCTTTCGTTGTTTTTCTACAGATGTTCAAAAATGACCAAAAACACGTTTTTTGGCACTTTTGACTCTGTTCCTTTCCTTTCTAAAAAAAGGCATGTTAAGTCGATACTCGCATATCTCGAAGTTTATTGTTGCCGCTTTTCCGCGATGCCAATTGGTTCTCTCGCTGCGCTTACTTCATTTGCAGCTGTCATCGTATATTTTGACAGTTATGTGTATCAAGAAGTTAATAGTGTAATAGTAATAGCATAATGTTAAAGCTAAATAGCGCGCGCGATGCGCGCGTCTGTGGTGTCTAGTTATTTAAAAAAACCAGAGCCAATTTAGTATTTTCAAGGCCAGATTCTTGTTCAGCGGAACCAAATTAGTAAAAAATACCTATTCCCTTAAAAACAATCTATTGCAATCTCTGGAATCCGCGTTGTCGCTGTCGATCCAGACTTTCAGCACGAGTCGTTCGGAAGAAACAAGGAAGGAAAGGATAGAGACTTGTTTCTTAGTAGCACAAATATAATTGCTCAGATAAATATGGTACACGTACAATGTGTTTACTTGACTCGACTCGACAAGACAAGAGAGAGAACTGAAAATATCGTTGCAGAAAGCGCGCGCGTTACGACGAACGAACCGCCATCTCTACAGAACTTCTCGAACCAAATTACCATTGTCCTAACACAATCTGAAAACGATAAGATTTTGTTGACCAATGTAATATATATACTTATTTCTACATAAAAAATAATAATGTTTTTAAAAATTTATAATATGCATCTAGATCGTTTTCAGTTATGATATTAGAAATAACGAAGCCATGAAAATGTTTGAATTAATGAAAGATAATTTATAATTTTTGACATAAATTACGAAGATTGTTTTCGTTATATACGTATATGTAGGATTATACAATTTTCTTGGATTCTGATATCGTTTTTAAAAATTATTTGATTAGATATTGCAAATCATTAATTACGATTAATATATACGATAATATAAAACAAATATTTTTCCTAATAAGTTTTGAAAGTATATCTTAAGGAGGTTGGTTGCCGTCACATTGCGGGGCAGGCGGCGAGAGGGGACGATTGCCAACTCTAAATAATCAAATTTTTTGACGCGTGAAATAAACGAGTTTTAGCAAATAAATGTGTGGAATGCATTTAATTAGGTGTTTCTTAAGGTTTTTAAATCGTAATTGTTTGTATAATTAAAATCAAAATACGTTAAAATGTGGCAATACGCTGTTTCATTTTTACAATTTCTTGATAACTATCAGTCTTCGTAAAAGTCTTCCCTAAATATGTAAAGAATTATTTGCATCTATTCTCATTAAATTTTTGTCATTTTTAATAGGCTTTCGAAAGTTACATTACAGGTGTCGTAACGTTTTTGCTATGTCGCCCTTGTATAAGAGAGAGATAAGAGTTTATCTTTAATAATTAATTAATTACTCGACAACTATGCAGACAATTGTCTTCAACTTTGGCATGGACGACAGATTCCCATATAGACGAATATCCTCCATAAATTTGAATAAATTCTTATCATATTGATTTGGACAACCAACCTCCTTAATGTTAAAAGAAAATTTATTACAATTATTCCACCGTCCATGATCGCTCGAACCAAGATCCACCTTGTTAAAAAGATTTTCTTGAAATTCTTTTAAATTGTCGCTATTAGGAAATCGGCCAGCAATACCAGAGATTACAATTTCTTCTTCAGCATCGATGCTGATATACGAGTTCGGTCGATTCATAGTATCTTTATTTTTTCGAAACAGACAAATTCTACAACAAAATGTCATTATTTATTTTTTGAGAAAACAGACATAAATGTAAAATAAAGAAAATAATCAAATACAATTTAATATTACATATACGTACCAATAAGAAGTGGAAGCACTGTGGCAATTGAGACAGTCAAGAGTGAAGTCGACTAAATCATATCTCCGAACCTCTATTTATTGTTTCTGTGTTATATGTATATTCTACTTCTACATACATGATAATGATGAAGCCGATTAAAATTGTAAATATTTGAATAGCTGACGCTTCCGTTACGATATATAATATTTACCACACAATCGTGGAAATTATTGAGGAGTTTGCTAATACGTAGTAACAGAATAAATTCAGAAAGAGAATATCAAAAAATTACTATGTGTTATTATTTTATGTTTGTGAGTATTATTATTGTGTGAGTTTTAGATATGTTATGAAATAATGTAATTAAAAAAGTAAAACAATTGTTATTTTAATATCTGATATGTAAGATATAATTATTATTTACATATTATTATACAAAATATCTTCACGTAAGTGTATGAACTAATATAGGTAAATTATTCTAGGAGAGACGGCTGGTCTAGTGGGTATAGAGCGCCAGATTCGTAATCCAGAGAACTGGGTTCGAATCCCGCTAGGCCGATGAGAATTTTTCTCAGCAAAACGCTGCCCCCCTATCTGGCGGATAGATCCAAATGGATACAGTATCCCCAGATGGAAAGCTGGGCTCCGTCTTTCGGAAGAGACGTTAAATTGTTGGTCCAGAAAGAGTTAAAGTGAGAGGAGAAAGGGAGTGTAAAGGTTTGGGTAACGTTCCTTGTAAAAACGACTTGCAAATCCTGCGGGAATAAGCAATAAAAATAGTTTAGTAAATCATTCTACGTTTATTAAAAAAAAAAATTTTTATATTAATTATTTTTTACATCAATTATTTTTAATTTAAATAGAGATATGTAAGCTAGAATATATGCTAGCAAGCGTAAATCTATATACTTATTGTACGAAATTTGCACGCATACACGCACGTATTGTATTTGTCCCAATTTTGATTTTATTCGGATTCTTTTCACTAATTGAATATTCAATATATTAACTCATAAGTTATAGCCTAAATGGAATAAACTAAACTTTAAAACTAATTTGAAGATACGAAGTTACGAATGTACGTTTTTTATTCTCGCGTTCTCTGAACCTGGTGAGTGTGTGACTTTATTTCTCTTTGTCCTGACTGTTATTTCTGTTTCGATCATAGATCATATCACAAACTATGATTATTAATCAAGTTTTACTTAAATTTTTTCGTGGAAAGTTTTACTGCTGATTATTCTTTGACTAGCTTTTTTTTGTAAATTCCTTTATGAATTATCGCCCAAATTCACCTTTACATTCTGTATTTGTAATTTTTAATAACTTTTATTTATATAAAAAATTAGGATATTAAAATGGTGGACTTCCACACCACCCTTGAGGTTCCACCTATTGGCGCGTTAGGTTTTTTATAGTAGACCTTCGCCTTAAGCCCTATTATATTACTTCTCATATTATTTTCTCGCACAGCGCAGAATACATTTTGATAGTAATCACTGCGCGTTGCGCAGAATGCATTTTAGCTGCAATTACTGCGCCAATCGCAGAATGCATTTTTTTTTTTATTTTATTCTCATTTATTAATTTATGATACACACTGCGCAGTATGCATTTTGTCTGCAATTACTGCGCCAATCGCAGAATGCATTTTTGTCTCTCTCTATTTTACTCTCATCTATTAATTTAGGATAATATGTATTTTTTTCTTTCTGAATGATAAAATAATCACTGCGCACTGCGCAGAATGCATTTTGTCTGCAATTACTGCGCCAATCGCAGAATGCATTTTTGTCCCTCTCTATTTTACTCTTATTTACTAATTTAGGATAATATTTATTTCTTTTCCCTCTGAATAATAAATTAATCACTGCGCACTGCGCAGAATGCATTTTGTCTGCAATTACTGCGCCAATCGCAAAATGCATTTCTGTTCTTCTCTATTTTACTTTCATTTATTAATTTAGGATAATATGTATTTCTTTTTTCTCTGAATGATAAATTAATCACTGCGCACTGCGCAGAATGCATTTCTGTCCCTCTTTATTTTACTCTCATTTATTAATTTAGGCTAATAAATATTTTTTTATAACTATAATATATACTAAATACAATACATGATTCATTACTGGTTCTCTTACATTACTGGTTCTCTTGCGTTATTGGTTCTCTTCTAATTTTTTTTACATGTCAATTTACAAAATTTCTCGATATACAACATTTTTTGTAAAAGATTTTGAATTTTCTTCAATAAAATGTCCTTGATTGCTTATCTCAACGACCTTAACTTTAACATTATTCCTTTTAGTTGCTCTAGGGAATGCTACATATAGCTGTCCATGAGCAAATAACGAAAAATTATATCCTTTATAGCACTCCCTGGTAAATTCTACCCCTGTTTCATATACAATTCTTTGAAATTTGGTTGATTATTTCCCGAATTCGGTCGATTATTTCCTTAAAAATTAGAAAAATTAGAAAAATCGGTTTTCAGAAAATTGGTAGCAAACCATACACAAAACTATACACGAGTAACTTCTGCGGAAAGAGGAACCCTCGTAACTTTGGCGATGGCGGTGTCAGCGACCGGGCATTTTCTACCACTATTTTTTATTTTTCCTCGTAAAAATTTCAAGGAACATTTCCTTAACGGCGGACCATCAGGCTGCACAGGTGTAGCGAATTCAAGTGGCTGGATGAATGCGGAGCATTTTGTCCAGTTTGTACAGTTCTTCCATTCCCATGTGCGTGCTTCCATCGACGCCCCAGTTTTACTGATACTCGACAATCACGAATCACATTTGTCCATCGATGGTCTCGAATTTTGTAAAACGAATGGAATCGTTCTCCTATCATTACCGCCGCATTGCTCGCACAAAATGCAACCGCTGGATTGCACCATTTTTGGCCCGTTAAAGAAAAGTATACATGCACAGTGTGATAACTGGATGTCGATGAATCCTGGTAGAACAATGACAATATACGATATGCCCGGAATCGTGGCTAAGTCACTGCCACTTGCCGTAACGTATCAAAATATTGCCGTAAAATATTGTTTCCGGGTTTGAATGCACTGGAATTTATCCATTGAACCCGGACATTTTCCAAGAACACGAATTTTTGCCGAGCAGTGTTACGGATAGGGAGATGCCTTCTACTTCCACTCATCCCGAAGAAGTCAACCTCAACGCAGCTGACCCGGACACAACCAATTCGGAGACAACCGAACCCGACACAGCCGACCAGAATGAATTTGATCCCTTGACTTCTTCCATGTCTCGTCCTGGTGATACACAGAACTTGAGCGCGACGCTTCAAAATATTCGAGCATTTCCTAAAGCCGCTCCGAGGCAACAGACTCGTAAAGGACGAAAACGAAGAAAGAGCGCCGTTCTTACTGACTCGCCTGAAATGATGGAATTGGCGGCTGAGCAGGCAGAGTCCATACAGAAAAAAAAGGAAAACCTTCTACGAGAAAGACGTCAAAATCTATACCTGCCACTGCGCCGAGAAAGAGAGGCCGGCCCAAAAAAAATGCCACACAAACATAACCGCAGCCTTCAACGAGCAGTGGACGTAAATCAAGATCAAGGAAGCAGCAGCGGTCGGATTCTGACTAAAACGTGGATAATACGTGCTGCGTGTGCTCAGAGAAGTTGACAATAAAGAGAGCACATGAGAAACAGTGCATTGCGTGCGAGCGTAGAGCACACAACACATGCGTGGGCTCGTCCGGATCTAAATTCACGTGCCTAAATTGTTTTATGGAATACATTTTAAATAAACTTTTATATTTTTTTCTTAAAAAACAATTATTAATATGTATCCTATCATTTTTCAGGATTAGATGTACGTATATGCATTGAAAATGCAGTGCAGACGGATTTACCCCGGGGGTAGACGGTTTAACCCCGGCATTTTTGAGATTTCCATTTTTGCATTGTTGTCGTTTTTGCTCTATACCGGTTAAACAAAGCGACGTAGACAAACATTTCCTATATAAATTTTGTAGCTAAAGGTTCACTCTTTACAGTGGTATACCACATTTAACTACAATTATTTATTTTGTTATTAAAAATCGGCACCGAAAAAAACCAGACGGTTTAGCCCCGGTCTCCCCTATAGTAAATGAATCAAATTCTGAATTTCAACAACCGCAATCATTTAGACATTGTCATGTCTACTTTGGGCAAGATTTCGATAACTTTGGCGCCTTAATTTGATGATGGTTTCTGGTAGTACTTTTAACGCTGAACAAAAAATTATATAGGTCTTATAGGGCTAACCGCTCTGGTTTTCAAGATATACAGTATATTAAAGTTGGTAAAACTTTAGATTAAAAGCGATTTACCCAATTTCAATGACCTTGATATATGTTGTCAAGGACATAATTCTGAGTAACTTTTTCTTATAACTTAATTGTCGCTCGTTGCTTATTATAAAGTTATTAACAAAAAAAGTTTGAAAAATATAGCAGGGCGGGAGAGGGACTCACGCGTAAAAAGTTATAAACCCATGTGGCACCTCTTTTCGCGTGGAAAGTGTATGCATGAAGCGCGTGGAGGCAGTAGGTTCCGCCCCCCTGCAGGGAGCTCCACTATTGTTAAAGTAGACACATAATGTGCTTTCAAAGTACATGCGTCGGCTTTCCACACGTGAAAAGTTGTAAACCTATGTGGCACCTTGTTTCATATCGTCAACATATATCAAGGTGATTGAAATCGGTGAGGTCGACTTTAATCTAAAGTTTTACCAACTTTAACACCGTATATCTTGAAAACCAGAGCGGTTAGCCCGTACAGCACGAAATATTGCAGCAATATTGCAACAATATTACTTTGCAAGATTGCAATATTTCATAAAATATTGCTGCAATATTGTTGCAATATTCCTATGTCCGCTAAAATAAAATATTGCAGCAATATTGCAGTAATATTAAGAGAAATATTGCAAATATATTGCTGATACATTATGGAATATTTCTATACTGCAATATCATAAAATATTGTTTTCTTTATATTGTGTAGGAATTGCTACTAAAAACAACAAGAAAAAGTTAATACATTATTTTATTGGTAACACATTATGAAGAGCACACTCCGTCACAAAAGAGTTATGTCGAAGGCACTGGTAGTGAGCACGCCTTGATTGGTAAGCTAGAAACTGAAGAAGCCTCGCTGAGCTGCCCTTCATATAGGGATCGGTATCGAATCTTTCTCACGAGAGAATTAGCCGGCGACGCGCCGTGTAGCGGGCGCGCGCCGAACTATCTCGCCGCGCGAGCCCATGCTGTCGCTCGCGCCGCGCGCCTCCGTGTTATTTGACGCGCGCTTGTGGCCGACAGCTTGACCGCCACACATTATTTTAGTGGTAATACATTTTTATCTGAATTTTTACATGAAACAATAATCCAATTGAATCTTTAGTGATTGTACCAGCAAAAATGTTGTGTTTTATTTCCAGATTAATTTTCAAACCGTAAAATAAAGCTTTAAGTTAAATAATATGAAAGTATAATTAAATTTTGATATTAAAGTATATTGATATTTGATATAAAAGTATAATTGAGTATTAATGTTTAAACAAAGCCGTAAGTTAATAATATAAAAATATAATTAAGTTTTGATATTAAAAAAAAATATATACTTAATATAAAAGTATAATTAAATATTAATATTTAAACGTCAAAATTTTTAATTTTCCATATTATCTTCTTGGGCTTCATCTTCAAGAACAATTTGTTCTAGTTGTCTCTTGGCCTGAACACGTACTTATTTTATTTTATTTTATTTTATATATAAAATTAGTTTTGTGATATTAATCCCACACAGCACACTGTATCCTGAGGATATCCCAAATTGGTCCAGATTTCCAAATACGATCCCACGGATATCACAGCAGGTGATCCCGGGATATTCCAATAGGATATCGTGAGATGTCCTATTATAATCTCACGATATCTAAATATTCTGCCATATCCGTTGACTTTGCATAAGATATCTTACGAGATCTTCTGATCCTTTAGGATATATTTAATTTGAATTGATATATTATGCTTTGCATAAGATATCTTAAAACTAAAAGATTATAGCACATCTTTTGCGTGTCATTACCTTACACATATCATTTTCCAATTAACTTTATAATTATATAATTAATTCTATAATTGAAAAATGTGAAACACTATTCTTTGGAAAGTATCGTATTTATTATATTTAATCCGTTAGTATATCGGGATATATATATATATATATATATATATATATATATATATATATATATATATATATATATATATATATATCTCCGTTTGGGCTCTGTATACTTGGACAGGGGTGGTTTTCGATTTTTAGCGGCCAAACGAAAATTTTACGGGGGTTGCAACCTTATGGAAAGTTGTTGCATTTGAAAAGGACTATCCATCCCCCTAGGTCGCATCCTTCCGCACACCCCGTTTGGGCTCTGTATACTTGGACGGGGGTGGTATTCGATTTTTAGCGGCCAAACGAGATTTTTGCGGGGGTTGCGACTTTATGGAAAGTTGTTACGTTTGAAAAGGGCTATCTATTCTCTTAGGTCTCATCCCTCTCGCACACTCCGTTTGGCTTCTGTATACTTAGACGGGGGTGGTTTTCAATTTTTAGCGGCCAAATAAGATTTTTGCGGGGGTTGCAATCTTATGAAAAGTTGTTGCGTTTGAAAAGGGCTATTCATCCTTTTAGGTTTCATCCCCCCTGCACACTCCGTTTCGGCTCTGTATACTTGGATGGGGGTGGTTTTCGATTTTTAGCGGCCAAACGAGAATTTTGCGGGGATTGCGATCTCATGGAAAGTTGTTGCGTTTGAAAAGGGCTATCCATTCTCTTAGGTTTTGTCCCCCCCGCATACTCCGTTTGGGCTCGGTATACTTGGACGGGGGTGGTTTTAAATTTTTAGCGGCCAAACGAGATTTGAGCGGGGGTTGCAATCTTATAAAAAGTTGTTGTGTTCGAAAAGGATTATCCATCCTCCTAGGTCTCATCCCTTTCGCACACTCCGTTTGGGTTCTGTATACTTAGACGGGGGTGGTTTTCAATTTTTAGCGGCCAAATAAGATTTTTGCGGGGGTTGCAATCTTATGAAAAGTTGTTGCGTTTGAAAAGGGCTATTCATCCTTTTAGGTTTCATCCCCCCTGCACACTCCGTTTCGGCTCTGTATACTTGGACGGGGGTGGTATTCGATTTTTAGCGGCCAAACAAGATTTTTGCGGGGGTTGCGACTTTATGGAAAGTTGTTGCGTTTGAAAAGGGCTATCCATTCCCTTAGGTCTCATCCTCCCCGCACACCCCGTTTGGGCTCCATATACTTGGACGGGGGTGGTTTTTGATTTTTAGTGGCCAAACAAGAATTTTGCGGGGGTTGCGACCTTATGCAAAGTTGTTGCGTTTGAAAAGGGCTATCCATTCCCCTAGGTCTTATTCCCCCCGTAAACCTCGTTTGGGCTCCATATACTTGGACGGGGGTGGTTTTACGAAAAAAAGACATAGTTGCTTTTAAGAATGTTGAGATTTACCGACAGGAACGTGCGACTCAGGCGTCATATCGCGCCCCCCCTACAGTTACGGTCTCTACCGTAACCATAACTTCACCCACTTCCGTTCTTGTATTCTAGTCGTACGGTCGCTACTCTCCCATGTACATCGGGCTATACGTAATTAAAGTATTCAGATCAAAAGCTAGATCTCGTGTATTATCACCTTTATCCACTCATCTTAGCAACAAAGAAAAAGTATGAAAATGTGTGTTGCAAATTACATATTTTTTCTTAAAGGAACTATGCCTTTTTTATACCAATTGATTCGTCTCATTATTTTGTGCATAAAAGTATTAAGGTAACATTACCGAAAACTTAATGTTTTACAAGATATTTTGTATTTTATGTCAAAATACTAGAACTTTCAAGCCTCATAATTCCAAAAGTTCTTAAGGAAAAAATACTTTATTATAGTGTTTTGAAAAGCGCTCGAGATTAGCTATAAGAATATGCATTGAAAAATAGGGGTTTTCATTTAAGAAATTAAAGATGTCGTTTACGTGAGCTTTAAACGACCATCCAAGGTCAAACCAATGGTACCATCTTATGGCCCCCTTGAAACCAAACAACTTATATCTGATATTATATCTTATATCTTATATCTTATATTTGATATTTGATATAAAAGTATAATTGAATATTAATGTTTAAACGTCAAAATTTTTAATTTTCCATGTTATCTTTTTAGGCTTTATCTTCAAGAACGATTTGTTCTAGTTGTCTCTTGGCCTGAACACGTACTTATTTTATTTTATTTTATTTTATATATAAAATTAGTTTTGTGATATTAATAAAACATTAATTATAAACATCGTATTCTAATTATTTTAATATTTTTAATTAAAAATAAATAATATATTTAATTAAGTTAGTTAAATAATTTAAATAATTTTACTTAGAGTTAATATCAATTTATTAATTTTGTTTTAGACAGTTAGTTTTGTTTAAACTTTATATTACGAAAAAAATATATATATCTGTAATTTTTCAAAATATAATATACATTATTGTGTTATAATGTTGCTAATATCTATATAGTAACATTTCCTAAAATATTGAAATTACAATATTTCAGCAATATATTGGAACATTTCTTATAAAATATTTTATTAACAATATTTCAGCAATATATTGCAACGTCACTTAAAAAATATTAAATTAACAATATTGCAGCAATATTGCTGCAATATTCGTAATATTGTGCAACATGAAAATATTGCTGCAATGTTGCTGCAATATTTCGTGCTGTAGGGGCCTATAAGAACTATATAATTTTTTGTTTAGCGGTAAAAGTACTACCAGAAACCATCGTCAGAAACAGGCGTCAAAGTTATCTGACGCCTACTTTGCATATAATGTATTCACGCATTTACGCATTCACAATATAAATAATATCCGCTAAACTTTGATATCTGATGCAAAATGTAAAATTATTGTCAATTGTCAAGCGATGTCAATTCAACAGGAAGAACTAACTACGTCAATGCATAAATGTCAAGGTACTATGTATACCAAGTTTGTCTGGAACTTTTCGTCAAGCTTTTGAGTAAAATATCTCTGAAACTTAACCAGCTTTCTGATAATTTAAAGGCATTTTTCTGACATAATATCGATATAAGCTGTCGATTGCGAGCTGTCTAACCAGTCCGCATAAAATCGGTGCAGTCAATTCCGAGATTTCAATCACGTAAAAAGTGATATTTTTTGCATTCTAGTTTCAATTTTAGTCATACCAACACATTCAGTGATTTTGTCCCTCAAAAGTTTTTTGAATGTCTACGTACAATATTATTAAAATTATGCAATGTAAGTAAACATTGATATGCATACATGCGTAATAATTTCTGATGATGCTGGCAAGACAAATCAGAGAGAGTGCCTAGGTAGCACATGCACGTTTCAGAAATGTTTTAAAGGGCGTTTTTTTCGAAACGTTTTATAACCGATTTCTAGAAACGTTTCTCATGAGTAAAAATGTCCATTTGAAAAACGTTAGATGGAACGTTTCTTTTCCGATAAAATAACGTTTAAAAAACTATTATAGAAACATTTTGTTTTAATGATAAAGACATTTAAAATTCCTACTTTTCACGTTTTTTGAACGTGTTTATGACGTCTTTGAGACATGCGTGAGAATATTCTAGAAGCTTTATGCATATACCATTGTTACGTCCTGCGAACTCCACGATTTCCTTTTTTCGCGGAAATTCCTATTAAGCGCTTAAGATATCTCTTAAGGTAAGGATAAATAAACTGAGCACGGACGGTTATCGATCGGCGAGTGAGCTTTGATCTCCTCACATTCCTTTTTTATGATCAAACTACCTATTTGCTTGGGCAACTAAAAGCAACCTTCCAGATGACGAATTACTAACAGATGGGGCATATATGACCAAATTCTCATCAACCTCGTCAAGCCCATAACTATAAACCCGGCGACACGACGCGTCAAAGGGGGCCTTAATTTCAGACAGAGTCTGATGGGGATCTTTATTGCATCGCGCGACTATGCCAAAATTACCCGCGCAATGTTTCCGACAAACAGAAACGAGGTCTAAAACATGCCTTTAGAAATCTTGTAAGGGCACGTGGTGGAGGTTTCTATTTGCAATAAGACTGCAATTAAGATTAGAAAAATATGCATTATCTGTTAACATTGGACAGGGTCGCGAGATAAATAAGGGACCCTAATAAAAGAGAAATCGGCGATAGTCGAAAACAAATGAGTCACTGGAAGAAGCGATGGGTTACACCCCAGATAAGACAATGGGGGCCTTACGAGAGGACTCACCAATGGAAAACCGGAAAAATCGATAACCGTCTCTAGCTTTCTAAGATAGGCGAAGACTTAAGAATCTACCTCTTGGGTGAGAAACATCTCGCCCAATAAGAAATCCTTTAAACCAAAAATTAGAAACATCCCGCCAATCAGAAGTTCCCAAAACAAAAACCAGACACCTTCCACAACAAAATCCACCTTTTCCATCCTTGGAACCTTCCTATATAAACCCCGACATTGCGGCACTTCCTCTCAAAAGCTTTTGAGTCTCTTCAAGCCTCTCAAGCCTTAGTCTCCGCATTATAATCGTGATCTCTTCCGTCTTCGAGTCAAAATTCCGGACTTAGAGTCAGTGCAAGAAATCCGACAGCACATTAGTCACTCTCCGACTCATCCTCCAACTAAAGTCCATTTCGGAAAACAGTCCGCTCCAACGTTTGAAAACTCATCAAGTAGTAAGTCTTCCTTTTCTTAATTGTAATAAAGCACGATATTAACTATATAGGACTGTGATTTCTACAATAAACCTAACTCATATATATATATATATACCGGGTGTCTCAGACCACCCGTATCACCCAATTTATTCGTAAACGCAACATTTTAGAGAAAAATGTTCCAGACCAAAGTTGTATGGTTTCAAGAGGTACATAAGATGGTGTCATTAGTATCACCTTAAATAGTTGCTTGAAGGTGACGTAAAGGTCACCTTCAATTTTTTAAATAGAACCACCTACTTTTTATTACATATTCTTGTAGCTTATCGCGAGGGCTTTCCAAAACATTATAAGAAAGTATTTTTTCATTAAGAACTTTTGGAATTATAAGGCTTGAAAGTTCTAGTATTTTGACATAAAATACAAAATATCTTGTAAAACATTAAGTTTTCGGTGATGTTACCTTAATACTTTTATGCACAGAATAATGAGACGAATCAATTGGTATAAAAAAAGCATAGTTCTTTTAAGAAAAAATATGTAATTTGCAACACGCATCTGCATACTTTTTCTTAAAAGCAACTATGTCTTTTTTTTATATCAATTGATTCGTCTCATTATTCTGTGCATAAAAGTATTAAGGGGTAACACCACACTAGCGCCCCGGAAATTTTGACAATTTTTCATGGGAATATAGTGAATGGAATACAAAATTTGTTTAAAGGCCTTTATTGTACATACTTTAAAGTGTGTTCACAATTTTTTTAATTTTTTTTTTTAACAAAATGGCGGCGCCAGAGCTCAGCAAAGGAAGCCTCTAGTGTTCTGCGGCCGGAAAGATTTCTCCTCCAATTTTTTACCTGGAACAAAAAACTAAAAATTTTTGAGTTTTATATAAGATTAGCTCGAGAAAGACGTACGGAAATTAAAAAATATCATTTTTTGTAAAAATGGTGCACGTTTGAACAAAAATGAAACGTTTTTAAAAATGAAACGTTTTGTTCAAACGTGCACCATTTTTACAAAAAATGATATTTTTTAATTTCCGTACGTCTTTCTCGAGCTAATCTTATATAAAACTCAAAAATTTTTGGTTTTTTGTTCCAGGTAAAAAATTGGAGGAGAAATCTTTCCGGCCGCAGAACACTAGAGGCTTCCTTTGCTGAGCTCTGGCGCCGCCATTTTGTAAAAAAAAAAAAAATGAAAAAAATTGTGAACACACTTTAAAGTATGTACAATAAAGGCCTTTAAACAGATTTTGTATTCCATTCACTATATTCCCATGAAAAATTGTCAAAATTTCCGGGGCGCTAGTGTGGTGTTACCCCTTAAGGTTGCGGACAATTCTTCCCTCCATTATCGAAAACTTGATGTTTTACAAGATATTTTGTATTTTATGTCAAAATACTAGAACTTTCAAGCCTTATAATTCTAAAAGTTCTTAATGAAAAAATACTTTATTATAGTGTTTTGGAAAGCCCTCGAGATAAGCTACAAGAATATGTAATAAAAAGTAGGTAATTCTATTTAAAAAATTAAAGGTGACCTTTACGTGACCTTCAAGCAACTATTTAAGGTGAAACTAATGACACCATCTTATGTACCCCTTGAAACCATACAACTTTGGTCTGGAACATTTTTCTCTAAAATGTTGCGTTTACGAATAAATCGGGTGATACGGGTGGTCTGAAACACCCGGTATATATATATATATATACACATATATATATACATATATATATAAAACTAGCATGCCCCGCCGGGCTTCGCCCCGGATAACATGTGTATTAAGACACACAAATAGTCTCTCTCTCTCTCTCTCTCTCTCTCTCTCTCTCTCTCTCTCTCTCTTTGTGAGTACAACGTGCGTGTCTGTTTGTCGCTCCTGCTTTGATTGGACATATCTCTGCCGAAAGCTGCCCTCGGGCAATTTCTGTTACAAAATCGAGCAGGTTTTCTATTGCTTATCATGCACAATTGTTATCATTGTGGCGATTGCTGCCTGTGGTGAGCATTGCTGCTGCGAATATTGTCGCCCACTTTAACCTAACTTATGGCTGTTCCTGTGGAAGACGCAAATCTTGGCTGCGCATGCGCCTTTCATCGTCGACTTCTCTGCCCGCTCATATCCTGTGCTCGTTGCTGATTGGCTGTTCCTGTGGAGGACGTGGGTCTCGGCTGTGCATGCGCCTTTCATCTCTCATCTTCAACTTCTCTGACTGTTCACATCCTGTGCGCGTTGCTGATTGGTTGCTATACTACGCCTGTGGATTAGTGTGTAGCGACCTTTATGCCTATTGCTATGCATGTGCCTGCTGCTGCGCTTCTCCTTCTACATGCTATTTCCGAATGCGTGCTGCCTGTGTGACTGCTGCTGATTGGCCGCTGCGTTTGGGTTGTGATTGGCTACTAGGCTGGTGACTCCTGATTGGCTCCTACCCGTTTCACTGTGCATGTGGACCTATCGTGCGCGCTATCTCGGTCGGCCCATTGGTAATATTACGTAGCGCCGTGCTTGGTGATTTTACACGGGACAATACGTCATCTTCTGCGATATACTTCTGAGGCTTGCTTGTTAGACGGAATGCAGCGTGAATGCGCTAAATGCAGAAAACCGATTGCGAAAATAGTGGTTGAGTGCGTGTGCTCGAAGGTTTTCCATCCAGGCTGTATTAGGGCATTCGCTCTTAATAGATACGCTGAAAACTGCTGCAGATCGTTGTCTGCTTCTTTAAGCTCACCCTCTACGCCTGAGGGAATTGACACCGCGCAGTCATTTGATTTTGGCAGCATGGCCACTCCGGTGAGCGCAGGTACTCATACGCAATCTATAACTCAGAACACGACCGACGATTTTCTGCGTCAGTTAAGTGAGCAGTTGAGGGCGTCGGATGCTAGACTTTCTGCATTTGCAAAAGATCAGGAAGCTAGGTTTTCTGCGTTTGCGGAGGATCAGCGGCGTGCGAACAGTGAGCAAGAGACTAGATTTTCTGCTTTTGTTAAAGAGCAGCGACGCACAAATAGCGACTTAAACGAGAAACTTATAAAATTAAACTCTGTTGTAAGTAGTGTTGAACAGAATAGTCAGCGTATTGCTGCGTTGGAACACCCTGGTAACCATCTCCGATAGAAAACGATTAAAAACGGCTATATCTGTATCGTTTTTAATAGTATCTTATCGGTTCTATCGTTGCATATTTAGAAAACAGATAAAACATTAATCGAATCGAATCGGTTTCTATCGTTTTAGGTTTGAATAAGAAAATAACTATACAAATTTTATAGTTATGAATCGTTTTCTATATGTACAATTATTGCCTGTCTGAATCAATCGTATATACACGATATAATATGTATCGTTATTTATGGTGATAAATTTACCGTATGCATTAATACGGATATATAAGAATAAAATGATAGACATCTTATCGATATTTATATGACTTAACCGAACCGATACATCTATCGTTTCTTATCAGGATTTTCTGACATACAACTTATCATCTTCTTTACGGCAGCAAATCGGTTCGTTTTCTATCGTATATCAATGATATAAATTGAATCATTTGAAAACCTTCTACTTTGTATATGTTTGTATAAGGTTAAAACGATAGACATCTCGTCGATATTTATACAACTTAACCGAACCGATACATCTATCGTTTCTTATCAGGATTTTTCGACATACAACTTATCATCTTCTTTACGGCAGCAAATCGGTTCGTTTTCTATCGTATATCAATGATATAAATTGAATCGCTTGAAAACCTTCTACTTTGTATATGTTTTTATAAGGTTAAAACGATAGACATTTCGTCGATATTTATACAACTTAACCGAACCGATACATCTATCGTTTCTTATCAGGATTTTTTGACATACAACTTATCATCTTTAGTCCGGGAGTTAGGGCTATTAAAAAATGAGAATATTAAAGTTTACGGCGCAAAACTGGAACTTTTTTTAATCAATTGTTTTGATATCCCGTAACAAGTGTATAGTCTCTAGAATCAACTCGGCCCGCTTCGCCTTTTGTTATTGCAAAATATATAAAAAAACGCGTTTTTGTATAGTTTTCTTTAAATAACTCCTTCTGTGTTGGTCAAACGACAAAACTTGAAGAGAGGAAAATTGTTTGGAAGAAAATTTCCTATAAGAATAAGCCTTAAAAAAATTTAAAAAATTTTTTTAAATTGCAAAATTGCAAAAAATACGCAAGAAAAGAGCCATTTTTACAGGTTCCCGAAAACTGGGTTAAAAATTATCATATTTAAGCGGACATTCACTCAATGGTACCTTTCAGTATGCTGAACAAGTGTGCACAAGGCTTGCCTCCAATTTTTATATGGCTGCCTATTAACAAATTATTTATGCAAATCGGGCGCTTGGCTCTCACGTCTGAACGGGTGAACTTATTTGATGCACTTTATCGGAAATAAAAACTAACGATGTCTAGGTTATAATTTAAAATAAAAATTTTTTTTTCTAAAATTTGACTATTATTTAAAACAATTTAAATTTTGTATATTAAATATCGGCGTTGTTTATTGACGTTACCTTTCATTTCCGATAAAGTGCATCAAAATAAGTTCACCCGTTCAGACGTGAGAGCCAAGCGCCCGATTTGCATAAATAATTTGTTAATAGGCAGCCATAAAATTTTATACTGTATACAGTATAAAATATCACAAAAATAATTTGTGATATTTTATACTGTATACAGTATAAAATGTTATACTGTAACAGTATAAAATATCACAAAAATAATTTGTTATTAATTAATACGTATTTTTCCTAATATATCTTGTTTATTTCCGTTAATACTGAGAATATGACATTCATAATGTGATAATCATAAAATTCGGAAAATTTCAAGCAGATTTAAAAAAAAATCGTTTGGATACGTGCTTTTGTTGCAGAGAAAAGTAATTGTTAATTAAGCGAGTTTGGCGGAACAGCGGTGACTCGCGCGCCTGCGAGCCACCGCAGTCGAGCCGCCGCGCGCCGCTGCGTCCGCTCCAGCGCTCTCGCTCTAAAACCGCTGTATTCGACATTTTTTTTTCGCCGAACCTGGCAGTTGAATTGCAGCGAAAAAAATGCTACCGTTAAAGCACTCACTCCAGTACCTTCACATTAATTTCAAGTAAAAATATGAAATAGTTTAAGTAGGTAAACTATGACAGTTCTAACTCGGGAGCTCCGAGGGGGGGTGAGGGGCGGGGAGTACCGCGGGGGGATACCGCGGGGAGGGGGAGGGGGGATACCGCGGGGGAGGGGGAGGGGGGAAACCGCGGGGGAGGGGGAGGGGGGATACCGCGGGGGAGGGGGAGGGGGGATACCGCGGGGGCGGGGGAGAGGGGTAACGCGTTTTCATGCGTCGCGGGGGCGGGGTACCGCGTTTTCATGCGTCGCGGGGGCGGGGGGGAGGGGGTATCGCGTTTTCCGGCGCCGCGGGGTGAGGGGACCGCGTTTTCGCCGCGCCGCGGGGTGACCGCGTTTTCGCCGCGCCGCGGGGTGAGGGGCGACCGCGAGCAACGGCCGCGACGGTCCGCGTGACGTCACCCGCTCGCGTTCCCGGCCCCCGTTCGCGCGCGGTCCCTCTCGCTCCCGGCCCCCCGTTCGCGTTATCTCCTCCATTCGCGTTCCCGGCCCCCGTTCGCGCTCCCGGCCCCCGTTCGCATATCTTTTCTTCGCAAACGATATTTAATCGTTTAGATTTTCGCGATATTTAATTTCTAATATTACATTTAAGTAGACGAAGACAGCTTAATTCTAATGACAGGGAACGGAAAATGAAAAGGAAAAATTGTTTTATCATATTATATGCATTTATTTCTCATGTAGCGCATTATACATAATAGTATCTAAAGCGTAGACTAATAATTCACAGTCAATAATTGAATTTTTATCGTAAAATTCACGCAAGATTCTAACTGCATTACATTTATCGATGATACAATTTTGGCGTAAAATGCTTACAAATTGTTTAAATTTTTCACTTACGCCGTGAACATTTTGGTATAGTTGAAAATATACATT
>JASTWK010001822.1:0-24005 GCA_030770225.1 Temnothorax unifasciatus | reverse complement strand
CAATATACAATTGACATAATAATTGCATAGAGACTTACCTGTATTGCGTATCCACGTTTTGCATCTTGCATCTTGCTTTGGGAATCTGAATAGCCGTTTCCCCATGCGACAATTTCCCATTCTTGCACTCTTTGTACATGCACCTATTGTAAAAGCTATCTACAGAGCACTGACTCGACATTGCACTTGTTTATAATAACGCGATGCGAAAAGAAATTATAGAAATAAAATAAAAAAAAATATAGAATTAAAAAAACAATAAAAATACAACACGCGAAAGAAAAATAAAAAAATTAATCGACACAATAGAAATACACGCGTATCGCACGATAGAAGTATACGCGTACGCACACACAAAAAAAATTTACAGATAATCGTGTCGGATAAAAAAGAGGTTACGTGTTGTAAAACACACAGATCGCTCAGATCTCACAAATGTCACAGATCGTTCAAAGAATAGTTTATAGCTTCGTACGAAGCAGAATCTGATCCGTAATGTACTAAACACCGCGTAAAACCGCGAAACACCGCTAAACAGCGCAAAACACCGTAATCGTTATCGCACACTGAACCGTTAATCGTAGCTAGCCACACTGATTGTTCTCGGCGACTGAATCGTCGGAACGCGAAGCAGCACTGTTGCGCTTGTTTTGTTTTATATCACCAACTGTCACTGCGTGAGAAATTATAACACAGACACGCTGGTAAAGCTTATTGAGAACTTTAAGCGCGCTGCTTTGAAATCTATGTTCTTTCGATCTTTAATACATAATAAAAGATTAACGAATCTGCTTATTGTAAATGTAAAGTACTCTTCGTATGTAATTATACAAAAAGTTACAATTTTACAAATGGTTTCTTTACTTTTTTGTATCTGTTTTATATCGTCATAAAAACAAATATAATGTTCGTCAAAAGTCAGTACTTATATCTTGAAAATATTGCATACATATTAGGCGCAAACTCCAACAATTTTTTTGCATTTTTTCCAAGTAATGTATTTCGAATTATCATAAACTTTAAAATCGATAGCATTTTAGCTATCAATTATATCTTGTTCATAAAAATATAATGACCACAAATCTCTTATACCAAGGAACACATTTGGCAAGTAATATTTAATATTCGCTATTTTTCAATATATATAGTATCTATTTAATATTACAATGTGTAATGCACAGCAACTGAATGAAAAGTTCATATAGAAATTCATATAGTAAAATATAACATATTACTCCATACCGATGCAGATGCAATAAATTACATCATATGAAATAATTTGCGCTAATTTGTCCGCTTGTACGAAATATTTTTATGTAAGTATTTCACGTCTTTTGATAAAATAATTTTAATTATAATCATATAAAAGTTGCGCTAACAAGGTAAAAATAAATTTTTATTTTACGTCAATAAATTGCAATGTTATGATCCATTATAAACATTTAGCTGATGCAACCAACGTAGGTGAATCACATATGATACACTGTTAGTGTAGAGATCTCAGTGAGATTAATTATGATATTAATTATAATGTTTATTTGTAAAATATTAATTTTTGTTAAACAACATAATTTATATTTTAAAAAAGTAAGAGAATAAAGTAGAAAATTGATTAGATGAAGGAAAGGTTGATACTGGATATCTTCATGTAATAGACGATAAGTGTAGACTGTCGTAACAAAATCAACAAGCGACATGTATTATATGTATACTTCCTACACGTAATATGTAAAATATTTTATAACTGTACAAGTCACACGAAAGAAGAAAGCTGTCTCACTCGTTGCAAAGCTTTCGCAAAACGATAAGGACAATTGCTTCTTCGTTAACTGTATACTATAAAATTAAAATATATTTTAAATGTACTAGTTTTGTTTCCCGATAAAGACAACGTTTTTTTAAACGTTTTTGTATTATATAAACACTTTGTCACTGTAAAAATGTGTCATTGAACAATGGAAAAGTGAAACCTTCCTTATTTGGTTTCCCAAATAAAGAATATATAATTAATTAATACTTTTTTGATTTATTTTATATCATTGAAAACTGCAGTTACTACATGAAATGCTACAACCGGATTATAATATCTCCATAAATTTATGAGTTGTCAATGTATGTATCATTCTTCAAGTACAAACGGCTTAGCATCATCGCGTTCTTCAGCATGGAGCGGCTAATGCTCTTCACAGCGTGGATCGTTGCAAACGGATAGGCTCCGTTAAAAAGGCTTCGCTTACTCGAGCAGGAAACATCTCGTGTATGCTGAGATACAATTACGCTGAAGCAATTGATCCGGCTGTGTGTAACAATATTTGCAAGCAACGCTTTTTTGTACGTACATTTTTGGCGCTCGAAGAATGATTATAGTTTAATCGAATAATAATAATGTATTACAATTTGTAACAATAAAGAACGTTAAATTTAATTTTATTAATTGTCTTCATATTTCTCGGATACAGTATCATCCATATAAATCGTTTCGCTATATTTAATTAGGCGTGGCCGCGGATGCAACAATACGTAATAAATCTATATGCTTTGACTTTAACCCTTTTCATACGACAGGTGTTTGCTGCGTTGCATTATTCATTGTCAATGGCTGAGAGAAATAAACGCGAGTGCGCAAGTTTGTGCGGTTTTGCGAGGTATTTTTGTGTACCACGCATCTTCTAATAAAATTAAAAAAATATGAAAGTGATAATTGTACTTGTGGATTACGATCGACACACGATCGTACGCGAGCATTCGGCGGCTATCGATTAAAAGGACAATTATGCCGAAAAGATAAAAAATAATGCTACTTATGTATATTATTAAATATATTAATTATTCCTACAAACGTCACTGTCTGCAACGTACCTCTAATACCTCCATGCAATCTATCGGTTTTATAGAACGCGCGTACATGCGCGCGTCGTAAAACATTAGCGATCGCGCGTCTTGCGTGCCGCTAACCGTTAACGACGTTCGACATTCATTGTCTGACTGTGTAAGCGTGATAGAGGTTGTTCAGTGTGAGCGTGCGAAAGGATCTGAACCGAGTTTTGTGAGTATACATATAATCGTTAATGAGTAATTGTAAGTCTTATATGTATATATATCTAATATGTGTTGTAAATTGTTGCAGTGCAGATAAGAAGAAACGCGACGGTCTCAACGGCGATGTCGACGACGGCCTCAACGACCGCCCCGGCAGCGACGACGGTCTCGACGGCCCCGACGGCCTCGACGGCCCCGGCGGTCTCGACAGCAACGACGGCCCTGGCGGCCCCGGCGACGACAGCTTCTGCGGTGACGACAGCCCCGACGGCCTCGACGGCCCCGATGGCCCTGACGGCCCCGGCGGTCCCGACGACGACGACGACGGCCCCGGGGGCCCCGGCGACGACAGCTTCCGCGGTGACGACGGCCCCGGCGGTCCTGACGACGGCGGCCCCGGCGGTCCCGACGGCGACCGAGCCAATCGTATTAACCGTAAGTATAAAAATTAATAAATTTCATATTTAAACGGCCGCACACATCGCATGTGTGACAGCGACCGACAGTATTCAATCGCGAAATGTTTTGTTGTCTCGCTTTTACATATACCTACAAAAGCATGATGTTTTAATATAGTTATAAACATATTTATCTTTTGTTCCAGGCGGAAAGTTTGCAGCATATCATAAGGGCTGCTGTCTTTGAGGTGCAGCGAGGAATAGGGAGAGGAAGATGGAGGGGTAGAGGAAGAGGGAGAGGCCGTGGAAGAGGCAGAGGCCGTGGAAGAGGTAGAGGTGGAGTAAGTACCACAACCAGTGGTATAAAGGGAATCCAAATTTATTATTATCCAAAATAAAAAACAGATTACCTGTATATGTATGTGTCACTTTATTTATTGATAAATTGCCTTCAAAATCCTTCCTGAATAATGTGGAACACAGCGCGTGACAGGCGAAGGTAGAATATTTAAATATAGCCAAATATTTATCGAGCAATAGTGAGATGTTAAAAGAAAATTGTGATTAAAACAATTCGTGTATTTTAAATTACTGTAAGCTTACGTTTCGACCGTACTTGGTCTTCTTCAAAGCGTTTACAAATAAGAAATAACATAAACCGTTGTCACATTTACAGCGTTAGAATAAACATAATAGCGAAGGTCAAAATTGATACAATATTAGATTTTTTTTTATAACTCTTGACTAAGATAAGTTAAAGCTCGACAAAAATATTGTATCAACTTTGACCTTCGCTATTATGTTTATTCTAACGCTGTAAATGTGACAACGGTTTATGTTATTTCTTAATATTTGTAAACGCGTTAAAGAAGATTAATACGGTCGAAACGTAAGTTTACAGCAAATTTAAAATACACGAATTGCTTTAATTACAATTTTTTTTAACACCTAACTATTGCTCGATATTTAGTCGTTTTTTCTCTATTTAGCTATTGTTTTCATCGAGCAGATCTTTCACTTTTTTATATATAATAATATATAATCATATAATATATTAAATATCATATAAAATATGCCGAATCCATATATGTCTATACTATGTTTTTTTTCTTTTTATAATGTCTGTTCGTATGTACATACAAGAAAAATAATAAAAAATATTTATAAGTATAAAAATTAAAATTCATAAATATCAACGTAAATGTAACATAGCGCATCGTCGATTTGCCCAACTCGAGACTCGGCACTCGGCGAGACACGAGAGGCGAAACCCGAAATGCGTGGCATCGTGGTATAGCCGGCGCGTGCTAAGCGGCAACGCCGGCAACGTCACATTTCAAGAGAGAAAAAGACAACAGATCGTATATCTGTCCTTCTCTCCCCGCGCGAAGCTTGCCGAGCGTCGAGCGTACACGGACAGAGGAGGGGCTTGCGCGACCAGCATATCCCCTCCATCTGAGTAGTTCGGACGCGAACCATAGCACGGACACGAACCATGTGTGTACCGTTACCGAGTGTGACGACGTAGTTGACGTCCACTTTCTCAGGCGGCGCGTCAGTATACGTCCGCTGGAACGGAATGATCCCGGTGGCCGCTCTCAGGTTTCTCTCTGGTACTACGTAGCCACGTTTATTTTCCGACACCGCCGATAAAGACTACGGTCAACGTGACGCTACACAACTGCTTCGAAGCGTTCTTCTTCTTCTTTCTTCATTGAAAGAAAAGAGAAGAGGAATACTTCGAAGCATTTGTAGCGTCACGTTGACCGTAGCCAAAATATCATTCTGGCACAGATTAATAGACAGATAGCCAAAGGTCCGGGTTGAGACACAGATCACAGATTAATAGACAGATTAGACAGATAGCCAAAGGTCCGGGTTGAGACGAGACCAGGCATTTCTCACTGGTTTCAGCGCCATACCGTGTAGCGGCCAATGCAGTAACTACTCTTAAGATAAAGCGGGTAATTTTCGGACGAAGTCGCGCCGCGGTAACAGTCGTTTCGCTAACAGTCGATAAGTCGCGTCGAAGGCTATATTCTGTAACTATCTTATAACTACAGTTTCGTTATCATCGTTATAATATCGTCGTTGTACAGATATAATATATGATAAAAAAGCTGCGCAACGACAATATAATGATAACGAATTGTTATTAATAGTTATAGAATCAGAGCACTGATCTCTAAGCCGAGAACTCCGCGTGACGTGTTAGAGAAGTTATATCCCAGGTAGCACATATTAGTTTCATATACGTTTTTTGAACGTTTCTATTGTTTCATAACCGTAAAGAACCATTAAGAAACGTTTAAACAAAAACGTTTTTGAAACCATGATTTAAAAAACGTATTTTTTACGTTTCTACAGACAAAAATATTTAGTAAATTTTTCCTTTCAAATAATTTATTTTATATAATAGTTTTAATAGCCTTTTTTGAAACATTTAAATTTATATTGCACAATATTCCCTTATAAATGTCTTACGGTGTAAATCAACTTTATTTCATGGATGAAGAGGATGCTTAGGAAGTTTCATAAACATAACTATTCTGATGATAAATAGTACTACAAAATATATACCATGAAGCATATATATATTTTCTAGTACTGTTCACTGAAAGAACGTTTATATGTTTTTGTTTCGAAGAACTTCCTGAACTGATGCACATCAGTAGTGCAATAAGTTAGAATAAAACAAGTATATTATGTTTCACTCTAACTTATTGCACGAATGTGCACCAGTTTAGGAATTTCTTCGAAAAAGAATAGACAGTACATGTATAAAGCTTCTAGAACATTCTCACGATGTCTCAAAGACATCATAACCACGTTCAAAAGATGCAAAGAGTAGGAATTTTAAAATTTCTTTATCATTAAAAAAACGTTTCTATAATAGTTTTTTAAACGTTATTTTATCGGAAAAGAAACGTTCCATCGAACGTTTTTCGAATGGACATTTTTACTCATGAGAAACGTTTCTAGAAATCGGTTATAAAACGTTTCGGAAAAACGCTTATAAAACGTTTCTGAAACGTGTATGTGCTACCTGGGATTGCAATCAAAATTAAGTATGTTAATTGTTAGGACTTTCAGCCCTTAAAAGAAATTTGTTATGTCAATTGTAGTTAAAAAGATATTGATGATTAACATAGAGTCTATTGCAGAAAAGTTGCGACTTACATAGACCATTAATTAAGAAACTATGAAATTTTTTTTTGTTATTCAAACTTAAGAGTTTTTCAGGTTGTTAAATATTAATCTAATGTTAAATTCAGTTGATACATTCAAAATGTCGGAGCCATATAGCGGCCAGATATCAAAAGTAAAAATTCTATTATTTTTATTTTTAATATCCGCTATTTTTAATTAACTTTGCCATAATATTGCGATTATTTATAAAAAAAACCCTTAACTTCGAATACATAATTAAAAAATAATTCATAAATTCTGAATGGTATATAGTTGCAACTTTTTGACGTAATAGATTCTGTGTTAATCTCGGTGTTAATATAATCATGCATCAATTATATATTTTTAATCATAAATGACATAAGAAATTTCTTTTATATAAGAACAAATAAAGGATAAATATTTTAATAAGAGAAGCTTCTTTGACCAAACTGACGTTTAATCGTAATATTACATCAATCCATATAGTAATATTAAATTATTCTCGACGTTTCGACACTCGTTTTGTGTCTTTATCTAGAGTTAAACTAAATATTTTAATTCGCGATCTTTAATAAACTTATTCTATTAATTATAATGATTATTTATACTGTGTAGGAAAGTTTCATGTTTGTATATCAATTAAAATTTCAAATAAACTTTTATGTAATTTCCCTGATAATTTCATAAAATTAATATTTTCATCAAATTAAACTGCCAAATACGGTCAGGTTAAATTTTGTTCATTTTAGTAACAATTTTTTGTGTGAATTTTAAAAGTATATTCTTTTGCTTCGTCAACTACACGAGCCGTACTTTCAATCTTGAAACGCAGTCTGAAACTGAAACATAAAATCACATAATTAAATTGATAATCAATTTAACAACACCGATACTATACCCATCTCCACACACACTGCAAAAAATGTTACGAAAATATTTTTAGTTTATAAAATGATTGATTATAATTTTTATTTTTATTTAAATTTTTATTAATATCTAATATTTTTAATTTCAGTTTATAAAATTAATTTTTATTTTATTACTAATTTCTTACATTTTAATTTATTAATTTAATCAAGAAATATATTTTTCACATATCGACTGATATCTTTCGGGAGGTCGTATCTTAAACAATTCGAGGTCGATTTTACACAATTTCCGGTTTTTCTGCTTAAACGCTCAGTCAGGCAACCCCGAAGCTAAGTGTCTACATCCTATCTTGAAATAGATTACCAAAAATGAATTATAATTGTCGAAATTTTCTCGTATTTGTAGATACGACAAATTTGCACTTCCAAATTATAATCAAATGAACAAGATACAACATATTTATTTTTGAATGACAATAATAAATGTTATTCAAAAATAAATATGTCGTATTTTGTTCATTTGATTACAATTTTGAAGTGCGTCATATCTATAAAAATTGCGTTTTTGCGTTTGTTTCCCACAAAAAATATCAAATTAAACAATAAAGCTGTATTTTAATTCCAAATCACTATACTTTTGAACAGTAAAGCAAACTATCTTGTTTGTTGCTTATCAACAAAACAAAAATTTACGAATAGTGTAAAGTGACAGTTTTTGACGACCTCCCGAAAGATATCAATCGATATACGATAGAAACAATAAAAAATATGAACAAGAAAAGGTTTTGTCATCGTTGAAATGGAATTCGAACTTGCGAAGATCTATAAACGACAAAACATTTATTGAGTTATTGAGTTATTGATTATTTTTACTGCCCAATCTATTGTAAGTAAATGCAAAAGTTAAGTGAAAAAGCAAAACAAATGTAATGCGTTAAACATATTTTAATGTACGCTGCTTTTTAGTATTATATTAAGTGTTATTTGCAATTGGGAACAAAGTTCTCTGGGAAATTTTAAACATCATCGCAGGTGATGACCATTACATGATTTATCGGGAAGATAAGTATAGGAAGATTTTTCAATTTTAAAATATTTATTGTTATTTTATAATAAAACATTACATTTACATTCTCTCACTTTGTGAGATTTTACATTATTTTATATCAAGTTTCACTTTATTGATAATTAGATTTGCCACAAAGAACCCTGTCTATTTCAGAACCCTCGTGTCTAACAACGAGACTTTGCTAAAATAAAAAATTATTGTTAGAGGAATATTCTACAGACACAATCTTCTAAGTCGACATTGTTTAGAGATACACTCTCTGAAACATTAGAAAAATATACTATATAGCATTCTTTCATTCGATTTCTCGGCATCCAGGACATTTCTCCGTGGTGATAGTGGTAATGGATACAATCAATTATTTTGAATATCCCTGACTCACATCCAGAAACTTGCAATTAGCTGGATCAGTAGTAACAAATTTATTTGTATAAAGTACTTCAATTGATATAATAAAATAGTTTATTATCCGTCATCACAAGGAGGTGCCTAAGACGTCGAAAAATCGAATAAAACAAAACCATTTCGTACATTTGTCTAATTTTTCAAAGAGTGTATCTCTGAACGGTATTAACTTACAATAAAGGATTATGTTTATACAGAAATATTTTGATCCTCTAACAATAATCTTTCACTTTAAGTCTCGTTACTAGACGCGAGGGACCTAAAACCTTTATAAAAATGGACAAAGTTCTTTGTAAGTAAGTTTAATGCCAAATTGGCAATAATTTGCTATTAATTTACTTACTGGATTATAAACACGCTGCTGTATTACAGACGGGTTGCAATCATATCTATCCATTAGAGAATAGATATTTTGTACTCTAAACGGTAAGATATAAATGCACCCATGTGCTCATATGGGTAGCAATTAATTTACTCCATTTGCACGAATTCTTGTATGAACACAGTGCACAAGATGACACTAATGCAGATAGATGAGCGAGCGTATATTTTATTTACACATTATAAACAGCGCTAAGCGCAGAATGCATTTTGACAGTAGTCACTGCGGCGAGCACAGAATGCATTTTGACTGTTATAGCCGTATTCATATTCCTTCCTTGAGGAATAAGGATTCCTTGTTCCTTATTAGTTATTCTACATTTCATTAACCTTCCTTGATCGATCAAGGAACCTTAAAATTTATGAAATGTAGAATGAGGAACAAGGAATCCTTACTCAAGGAAGAACTATAATATGAATACGGCATCTCTATCAAGTTAGTCCCCTCACCATCGCAAAAAAATCCGCACCTATTAAAAAATTTAGTGCAATTTATGTGCTAATTTGTTGCTCTAGTTCGGATTTTGTTGCTTAAACCGTTTAGCAGGAAATTGCGATCGAAATGGGTGGGGCCAGCTTGTCGTCAAGCTAGCCCCCCTCCCTATAATAAAAAATCTATATAGAGTGCTCAAATTAAAAAAAACAATACACCAGAATTTGTTGCCTTTTTGTTGCTTCAAGATAGCGTGAAAACATTTTTGAAATATAACGTTTTTTTTAGAAAATAAGTATATCCGAATACTTATATTGACTACATCTTAAACAACGTTATATTTCCAAAATGTTTTCACGCTATCTTAAAGCAACAAATTCTGGTATAAATGTTTTTTTAATTTGAGTACTTTATGTATATTTTTTCGTATGGGGGGGGGGGGCAGCTTGACGCAAGTTCTAGCCCCACCACTTACTAAAAAACACATATAGAGTGCTCAAATCCAAAAAACAAATACACCACAATTTGTTGCTTTTTTGTTGCTCCAAGATAGCGTGAAAACATTTTTGAAATAAAAGGTTCTGTAAACAATGCCACTAATAAATAGGGGAAACTGGGGCTAGAAGTCACACGGGTAAGTTGTCACAAAGCTTATATCTCACTTAATACATTGAGTGGAATATTCTTCTTTATAGTGTAGGTTACTCCTATTGTGTTAGTCGGGTGTACGAAATAGCTCGTTTCAAAAACGTCACATGTGATATTTACGAGCATTTTTTTAAAATTGGAGGTCGTGAGTAAATTTTTCTTGCCTCTATTTTTATTGTTCCGTTGGTTTTTGGAATTACTAGTCGTAATTTCTTTTTGGTCATAAGAAATATTATAGTTTTAGATAACACAGGCACACAAAAAAGAAAAAGTGTTTTGGCCGAGACACTACACTAGTGTATTCCCATGTATTTTTTCCCGCTGAATCCGAATCCGAAGTCAGAATTGTCGGATTGGCTCAAATTTATAAAAAAAATTTGAGCAGTTTTTTGAGGTTTTCTCATAAATTTCAGCCAATCTGACAATTCTGACTTCAGATTCGGATTCAGCGGGAAAAAATACATGGGAATACACTAGTGTAGTGTCTCGGCCAAAACATTTTTTTCTTTTTCAATTTAAGGGTACGTCATAAATTTGAGCCAATCTGACAATTCTGACTTCGGATTCGGATTCAGCGGGAAAAAATACATGGGAACACACTAGTGTAGTGTCTCGGCCAAAAAAAAACTTTTTTTTGTGTGCTGTGTAATTTTTCCTGTATTTAGTTAACCGTCCCCGAGTAGAAATTTTATCAGGCATGCCTGCTGTCAGACGAGGTCCGAATGAGGTTCAGAAACGGTATCCTTAAATAAGGTTGCCACAAATTTACCTTATCAGGGTCGCATTAGGCGTAAATACGGTATACTTATAAAAATATACCGTAATTTTACCTGATTAGGTCCGTGTCAGGTCTAGATATGGCATCCGTTCAAAATATTCCGTAATTTTACCTGATTAGGTCCGTATCAGGTCTAGATATGGCATCCGTTTATAAATATGCCGGAATTTTACCTGATTAGGTCCGTATCAGGTCTAGATATGGCATCCGTTAATAAATGTGCCGGAATTTAACCGGATCGGATCTTTGTAAGGCTTAAATACGGTATTCATGTATTTGAAATTTTTAATCCTAAATTACGCAATTTCTTTAAAAATATTGGCGAATGAAAAACGAGCTATAAGATGGTGGTAATGATTTGACCTCGAATCCTCATTTGAAGATTACGTGAAGATCACCGTCAAATTCTTAAATGGAACCTCCTATTTTTTATTGCATATTCTTATATTATTAGCTTGTTTCGAGAGCTTTCCAAAACACTATAATAAAGTATTTTCATCTCAAGTACTTTTTGAGTTATAAGGTTTTGAAGTTTACATTTTTTGACATAAAATGTAAGATAATCTTATAAAATATTTAGTTTTCGGTTTAATTATATGTTTTCTTTACACCAATTGATAATTGGTCTGATTATTTTGTGCATAAAAGTATTAAGTATAAGATTACCAAAAATTGAATATTTTGCAAGATATTATTATAGGGCTTTGGAAAGCTCTCGAAGCTAAAGAATATGCAATAAAAAGTAGGGGGTTCCATTTAAGAATTTGACGGTGACCTTCACGTGACCTTCAAATGACATTCAATTTCACGTTTTTGCTACATGTTTTATTGTTTTGTTATTTTTAACGTGTTTATATATATATATATATACATACGTGATTATATACATTCTGTCAGTATTGTCATTGAGTTAACCTCATCGTGTTGTGTTTAGTAATAAAAATTTTAAAAATATATAAAAATGGAGAACAAGAAACGAAAAATGAAGAAGTTGGGACGTTTACGGAGTCAAAGATTTCGTCAAAATCGACATAATCTTTTACAATCAACACCTATGCATGACGCAAGTTCTATTGAAGAATTAAATATTTTAGACGTCGCAGCAGGCTCAAGCAAAGATCAAGTAGATCAAATTGAACAGGAAGAAATTGCTATGGATATTGCTGAAAATGAAAATGAATTATCGGGCAATAATGAGAACTTGGACATAACTTCCAATTTGAATAATTTTGTTACTTCTTATTCATTGTCAGATGACGAACCAGAAGACGATGAGTATGAGAGGACAGAAATATCTGAAACAGATGACGAGATAGATCTAGTAGAAGCTAGCATGGATGAGGAAGAATTTAGTGAAGTTGATGATGAAATTAATGAAGGTAATGATTTTGAATCAACTGAAATTGAGAAGCTTCAAAATTGGGCTTTATCAGGAAATCCAACGATTCCACATACAAAGCTTAATGAATTATTGGCTATATTAAGAGTACGACTACTTCCAAGTTTACCTAAAAATTCTAAAACTTTTTTGAAGACGGCAAGTGTCAAATACAATATTCAAGTTAATGAAGATTTAAGTGAATATGTATATTTTGGTATAAAAGAGCAACTCCAAGCAATAATCAATTCTAATTTTCATACAAACAACGTAATAGAATTAGTAATTAATGTCGATGGGCTCCAATTATTCAAATCAAGCTCTAAACAATTCTGGCCTATTTTGTGTAAAGTGTTTTCCGAACAAGATATTTATAAACCATTCCCAGTTGCCATTTATTCTGGCAATCATAAACCAACAAATCTTGAAAAGTATTTGCATAAATTTATACACGAAATGGATCAATTACATGAAAATGGGCTTGAAATAAAAGGACAAAAATTTTACATCACGATAAAAGCGTTCGTGTGCGATAGGCCTGCCCGTGCATTCTTGAAGAATATTAAAGGTCATGGTGGATACTGGGCATGTGAGCGGTGCACAGTGTATGGTGAACGAATTGAAAACCGGACAATTTATCCTATTTTTGGAGACGATGTAGAAGAGAGAACAGATGAATTGTTTCGAAATCAATCTAATCCAGAGCACCACATCGGAATATCACCATTGTTAAGTATGAAAACTAGAATTGATATGATATTCACGTTTGTACTCGATTTTATGCATCTCGTCTATTTGGGAGTAATGAAGAAGCTTTTACTTTACTGGATACGTAGAAAGTCAATCACACAGCTGAGAAATCCTGCCAAAATACGTTTAACCAATTTGTTATTGAAACTTCAATCTCAAGTTCCCAGTGAATTTCAACGGACTACTCGTTCACTTACTGATGTCGAAAAATTCAAGGCCACAGAACTAAAATTTTTGCTGCTCTATTCTGGACCTGTCATCTTGAAACAAATATTGTCTAAAAATCTTTATAATAACTTTTTACTCCTTAGTACTGCTTGCCGAATCCTTTGTTCGAAAGAATTGGCAGTCAAATATTGGAAACATGCAAAATTATTTCTTATCACATTCGTAACATCAGCATCAAATATATATGGTCGGAAAAGTCTAATATACAACATGCATTGTCTCATTCATCTGGCTGACGACGTACGTTTTATGAAATGTCCTCTTTCTCTGCTGACGGCATTTCCTTTCGAAAATGCACTTGGAACAATTAAAAAATTTCTTCGGAGTGGAAATCGACCTCTCGCTCAAATTGTTCGTCGTTTACATGAATCATTTTTCATGAACGCAAAGACAGCAACTTTATTACCACGGATTGAAATTTTAAGAAAATTACGTCCAAATGGCAGAGGACAAACTCCAGTAAAACGTGTTAAATACAAAAATTCTATATTAACTACAAAGGCACCAAATAACACTGTTTTATTAAAAACCGGTATAATACTCCAAATTAACAATATAAATTTGCCACCAAATGGACATGAAAATGATATTGAAATCAGTGGTTTTATTTTGGACAAGGAAAAATCATTATTTACATATCCTTGTGATTCGGCAGAAATGAAAATGTGGGTTGTGCGAAAAAATTCAAGAATTTTTACTTGTCCTTTAAACGACGTGAGTCAAAAAATGGTCACCTTTGATTTGAGCACGACGGAAAAAGAGAAAATTTATACCATGCCCCTTCTTCACATGTAAACTATTACTAAAAAAAATTCATCATTTTCTCAAAATTAGTGAAAATCAATTAATACTTTATAATTATTTACTTGTATGTAACATTTCAAAAAAAGTGTGACAGTGTCGAATCGACTATGAAAAAGCTGCTAAAGCTGCTTTATATAATTTCTACTAGATAGGATGAAGGTGAGTGAAAAACAACATAATTATATATGTTTCTGAAAATAAAATAAATCAATCAATTTTTGACGAACATCCTATTTGCACATAATATATACTAATTCGCTTGCGTCGGCACTGCTGGTTCATGGTGGACGATGCAAAACAAACAGCGTTACTATGAAAATAACAAAAGAATAAAAATCTCATTATATTGTGTCCCTCGTATCTTTGCACGTCCAATTAATTGGTAAGCTTTCTGAAATTTTATTTTATAATAAATTTTAATTTAAATCTTGATTATTAAGATCGAACTTTAATATATTTTCATTGATTGTTTATTAGTCTTGGTTTTTGTTTATTGTTACATTCATAGGTATATGTTTAGATAAAAGTTTATTTTTTATTTACTACTTTTGACAATTTCAAAAACTCTAAATTTTGTTTTTATTCCCAAATAGGTAAAAGTAAATTTTCTTCTCACAATGAATAAGAGAAAAGGAGTTTACAAATTAGTGTGCTTTATCACTGATGCAGGGAAAAAAAAAAGCGTTGACGTAGTCCCATCCTCATGGGTTCGATGGGATGAGGACAAAGATTGTCTAGTTGCTCGTTTCATGCCGGGTCCATTTACAAAAAAAAAGACAGAAACATTAAAAAATATGATCGAACATCTTCTGCCTTTTAATAAATCATGGGTAGAATATCCCGTCGAGTTGCACGGTAGAGCTGGTGAGTGATACATCCGCATAATTTATTTAAAAAATTTTTTTTAGTTTTTGTGGTACATTTTCAATTTATTTTACAGATACATATGAAGAAGGTCTGGAACGGCTAAAAATGTTGGAGAAAAAAATATATGCATGCACAACCGACAATGAAAGTTCTGCAGAAAAAATTGTGAGAGACGAAATTGGAAAATTTAAAGCAAGTGCGAGAAATGGCAATCAATCCGTTACAGAAATATTGCGTAGTGGTTTTTGTAATTTGGCCAACAATGTGAAGACCGTGTCTGATATACAAGAACATAGTAAGCATTTTATTTTCTAATATGTCTTTGGTATCTTATTTTAGTATGAGATTTCTATTTTGTTATGTCATTACATGAAATATATTGCTTGCATTATAATTTTTTTTCTGTGTGTGTTTACATATATTTCAGCACCTCTTGGGACGCCTAATACATCAGAAAGCGAAGAAGAAAATTCGACGTCTGAAAAGTCGAATAAAAAATGCGAAAATATGTATAGACATAATAAAAGAAAAAATATATATTCTTCATCTGATGAAGATTCAGATGAATCAGCAAAGAACTCGACAGTGAAGGTGCAGAAACTCTTACACAAAAATCACAGCTCCGAAGAGGAAAATGAACGCACAGTTTCTGCAGATAGACACGACAAAGTTGTGCGACTAAATAAAGAGCCACCGCGAAGAGACGAATCACCAGTTACTGAAACTGATGAAACTCAATGTTTATCGGAAAAGAATAGTAAGTAAATCAAATTCAATTCGTTTTCTCAAATTTTTAGAATATTTGACTAAAATAATAATTTAAAAAATTATAAATAAATCAATAAAAATAAATAATTAAATAAAATAAATAAATAGATTAAATAAATAAATAACAAAATAAATAAATTAGTAAATAATTAGTGAATAAAGTAAATAAATAAATAAGTAAATATAAGTATATAAATAAGTTAATTAATTATTAATGATAAATTTGATTTAAAATAATTAATTTTCCTCTTTTCAGTTTCTTCACAATCTTTCGCGTTAGCTTCTCATCGAAGACACGACAAAGTTGTGCGACCAAATAAAGGGCCACCGCGAAGAGACGAATCATCAGTTACTGAAACTGATGAAACTCAACATTTGTCGAAAAAAAAATAGTAAGTACATCAAATTCAATTCGTTTTCTCAAATTTTTAGAATATTTAACTAAAATAATAATTTAAAAAATTATAAATAAATAAAAAATAAATAATTAATAAAATAAATAAATAGATTAAATAAATAAATAACAAAATAAATAAATTAGTAAATAATTAGTAAATAAAGTAAATAAGTAAATATAAGTATATAAATAAGTTAATTGATTATTAATAATAAATTTGATTTAAAATAATTAATTTTCCTCTTTTCAGTTTCTTCACAATCTTTCGCGTTAGCCTCTCATCGAAGACATGACAAAGTTGTGCGACCAAATAAAGAACCACCTCGAAGAGACGAATCACCAGTTTCTGAAACTGATGAAACTCAACGTTTGTCGGAAAAGAATAGTAAGTACATCAAATTCAATTTGTTTTCTCAAATTTTTAGAAGATTTGACTAAAATACTAATTTAAAAAATTATAAATAAATAAATAAATAATAAATAATTAAATAAAATAAATAAATAAATTAAGTAAATAAATAACAAAATAAATAAATTAGTAAATAATTAGTAAATAAAGTAAATAAAGTAAATATTAGTAAATAAAGTAAATAAATAAATAAGTAAATATAAGTACATAAATAAGTTAATTAATTATTAATAATAAATTTGATTTAAAATAATTAATTTAAGAACTCTTTTCAGTTACTTCACAATCTTTCGCATTAGCTTCTCATCGAAGTTTGTCAAAACAACTAGCCGATCTTCGTGGAGAAGTGATTTTGGTTCAACAAATGATAGGAAACTTAATACGACAAAAGAATCCAACCGAGGATCAGCTGGATCTAGAGGAAGACAATGAGATTCAGCTACCAGTACAGTCGTACGAAGAGTTTCTGGAATTTGACTTAAAATTGAAAAATGATGAGAAGTACAGAACTCTATTTGTAAGTATTTTTGTTCTCTTTTTGAATTATTTATAAATGTACTAAAAACTTAAAATTTTGTTTGGAATTATAATAAATTACAATTTGAATTTGTTATAGAGAAGAAAAGTAAAGCGTTGCATCAATGTTGATGTCTTTTCTTCGAAAAACTTGGGAGAAATTGTCCGGAGATATCTTGTGCGAGATGTAGCGATGCGTTTTACGACAACAAAAAAAGTTAAAGGCAAAGAAATTCTGAGCGATACTACTTTCTACAAGCTTTTGGAAGGTATACGTGTATTCTCAAAATCGTTTTTTCTATCATAAATACTGAATTATTTTTTTTAAATACATAATTATAATTATAATGAATTATTTTTTTCGTTATTTCCAGAATTATTTTTGAAAGTTTTTGGGGATCAAATTAACCCCAAAAAATTCCAACACACTGTCCAGGGTATGATGAACAATGCCAAAGATTGGGAGGGGCAACGTCTAGCTCGTATGAGAAAGACACTTTTGCAGCCAGACCGCGATAATAATTAATTTTAATTATTTTTATTTATTTTTCGTTGATAAAAAATAAATGTTTTTTTTTGTTTTTTTCTCTAATGTAGGAAAAGAGTTTAAAACAAAGGATTTTCATCAGATGAGCTGTGCTTTGCCTTCTACAAAAACTTTAATTAATTTAAGTTTTATTAATTAATATGTATATATGTATAACTAAAAATATTAAAAATAAATATATATTTTTGCCAATTAGATTTCTTTTACTATATAATTTATCCACTTTAGCCTTTAATCACGAAAATAAAAATTAGCTACCACAGCTAAATTTTCGCTATTCATATATATTACGTGAAAAAAAATTTAGTTATCATGCTTAAACTTCAGCTATAGTAGCTAATATTTTTTAGCTACAGTAATCCTTCGTTCAACTGTAGCTAAAAATGTGAGCTATTATAACTAAAATTTAGGCATGATAACTAAATTTCAGGTGTAATATATATGGACAGCTAAAATTTGGCTATGGTGGTTAATTATTTTTCTATAACACAATATCTAAATGTAAGGAAACTACATAAGGACCACATACGATGTCCTTCACTTGGTCCGTATAAGGTAATCTTATCAGGACCATATACGATTAAAATCCTTAGGTCCTGATTATGCGCTGCGTTATTTTCGGATCAGGGCCATATTAAGGTTACCTAACTCGGGCCTGACCAAAAATCAGGCATTTTTATCTGGACCTGATTATTGCCTTATCAGAATTTCTACTCGGGTCATTGCAACATAGTTTATAAATATAATCTTCTTTGTTCAAAATGACCATTCAGGGTAAGTTGTCTCAAATGAGATGGAATTCAATGTTTATGAGAATTATTATTCTTTTATTTACTCAAAATTTATGAAAGTATTATAAATTTTATTGAAAATTATTATTCTTTCATTTAGTCTAAGTTTGTGAGAATTATATTACAAAGTTTATGAAAATTATTAATTTTTTGTTTAATTCAAGCTGCAATATACTATTAAGTTAAATTTACCAAAAACTAGCACTAACTTTAATAAAATATTAAAACAGGAACTATTTGTCGTATGTTTCCTTTACATAAAAGATACATGACAATCAATCCAGAGTCATGTGACAACCAACCCTGGGTATGGGGTAAGTCGTCACATTTTCACGATCTTGCTTAGAATTAAATAACTTTTTTGTGTATAAATATATATAAGTCTAATATTTTTTTTCTTATACCTAAAGGATGTAGCTACATTATAAAGTACTATACAATATTATAAAATATTACTAATATTTTTTAAAAATCAGTATTTGAAAAGTGTGACAACTTGCCCCGGTCTCCCCTACTGCATTTTCGACCGTTATCTACGACTTGGATGGCTAAAAACTAAGTAAAAGAATTTGTTGCTCGGATCTTTTAGTTATTTAAATATTCTATGGACCGTGCTCTACCAGATAATGCAACATATGATTTTGTTGCTCGCCTCTAACTGCAAATAAACAAATTATTTATTTCCGCGTCGACCGTTATCTACTACGACTTCCGTGGCTAAAAATTAAATAAAGGAATTTGTTGCTCGGATCTTTTTGTTATTTAAATATTCTATGGACCGTGCTCTACCAGAATATACAGCATATGATTTTGTTGCTCGCCTCTAACTGCAAATAAACAAATTATATTTCTCCGCGTCGACCATTATCTACGACTTTAATGGCTAAAAACTAAGTAAAAGAATTTGTTGCTCTTTTTTTTATCTTAAAATATTCTATGGACCGTGCCCTATTAGTCTTTGGAATAATAGTTACAGTTGCATAATATAATTATAATTACATAACTACCTATAATTGTTTTATTGTAGTCAGAAACAAGTAACAAAATCATAAGTTGCATATTCTGATAGGGCACGGTCCATAGAATATTTTAAGATAAAAAAGAGAAGAGCAACAAATTTTTTTACTTAGTTTTTAGCCATCAAAGTCGTAGATAACGGTCGACGCGGAGAAATATAATTTGTTTATTTGCAGTTAGGGGCAAGCAACAAAATCATATGCTGCATATTCTGGTAGAACACGGTCCATAGAATATTTTAAGATCAAAAAGATCCGAGCAACAAATTCTTTTACTTAGTTTTTAGCCATCCAAGTCGTAGATAACGGTCGACACGGAAATAAATAATTTGTTTATTTGCAGTTAGAGAAGAGCAACAAAATCATATGTTGCATATTCTGGTAGGGCACGGTCCATAGAATATTTAAATAACAACAAGATCCGAGCAACACATTTTTTACTTAGTTTTTAGCCATCCAAGTCGTAGATAACGGTCGAAGATGCAGTATTTATTAGTGATATTGTTTACAGAACCTTATATTTCGAAAATGTTTTCACGCTATCTTGGAGCAACAAAAAAGCAACAAATTGTATTTGTGTATTTGTTTTTTGGATTTGAGCACTCTATATGTGTTTTTTAGTATGTGGTGAGGCTAGAACTTGCGTCAAGCTGCCCCCCTCCCTATGCGAAAAAATGTATATAGAGTGCTCAAATCGAAAAAACGTTTATACCAGAATTTGTTGCTTTTTTGTTGCTTTAAGATAGCGTGAAAACATTTTGGAAATATAACGTTGTTTAAGATGTAGTCAATATCCCGACTAGAAATTTAACCCATGGTCCTGATCAGGTTAACCTCATTTGCTGATCAGGTCCCGATGAGGTAATACTATCGGGTCCTAATAAGTCATGTAACGCAGTACATGTATCAGGACCTTATCAGGATTCCTAGCAAGGTCCTGATAAGGTACCTTATCAGGACCTTATCAGGACCTTCCCTTATAAAAATTTTTAAAAAATTATTTATTTTGAAATTTTATTACTATTTTTTAACTAAATTTGTTTCTTAAGTTGCAGTCTATAATTAATTATAAATATTTTCTCGTATTTAAAAACACATAAAAACGAACTTACCTTGGTGGGATTCGAACTCGGGACCTCTGGATCGTGAGCCAACTGCCTTACGTGGTAGACCACTTCTTAATTTGATATAAGTGTTATATATGTATAATCTACATATGTCATAACCAGCGCAAATATATAATTTTTCAAAAATTATCTTAAGAAACAAATTCAGTTTAAAAAGAGTAACAAATTTCTAACAAATTTCTACACGGGAATTGAAATATAAAAATATAATTTAAAAATAAGAATTTTTATATATTCTTTTTACACACACGCGTGTGCACACACGTACACACATCAATTTGTGTATGTGTGTGTGTAAAAAGGATATATAAAAATTCTTTTTATCTCTTTATATTTTAATATGTCTTTTATAACTTTTACTATACATTATTTATATTTATTTGTGCATATTATTTTTATAAGTTTTATATTATTATTTTTATAGTTGACACACACACACACACACACAAAATTTTTGATGTGTGTACGCGTGCGTGCCCGCGTAAGTTACGTTCTTGAGTGTGTGCATGCGTGCTGTGAATGTAAGGTTAACTAAATGATCCTCGTTAAAACCTAAGGTAAACCACAATAGGTAAAGTAAGTAAGAATCCCGACAGGGACCTGATCAACATAACCTTATTAGGAAAAATAAGTAAGAATCCCGACAAGAACCCGATCAACATAACCTTATTAAATAATACACTAGGTTGGTACATAAAAGTCCTAATGTGGATTTAATCAGTACAACCTTACAAAGGTCTTCCTTATTTAGTTCTTGTCAGGACATTGTAAGGTGTAACCTGATGAGGATTACCCGTCACTCACCTTATTAGGTCCTTATACAAATCAGGTATACCTTATCAAAATTTCTAGTCGGGATAGTGGTGTCTGTTAAATATTCGGATATACTTATTTTCTAAAAAAAAACATTATATTTCAAAAATGTTTTTACGCTATCTTGGAGCAACAAAAAGGCAATAAATTCTGGTGTATTTGTTTTTGGATTTGAGCACTCTATATAGGTTTTTTATTATAAGGGGGGGCTAGCTTGACGACAAGCTGGCTCCACCTATTTCGATCGCGATTTCCTGCTAAATGGTTTGAGCAACAAAATCCGGACTAGAGCAACAAATTAGCACATAAATAGCACTAAATTTTTTAATAAGTGCGGATTTGTTTGCGATGGTGGGGGGGCTAACTTAATAGAGGTGAATACGGCTATTAGTCACTGCGGCGAGCGCAGAATACACTTTAACAGTAGTCACTGCGGCGAGCGCAGAATGCATTTTTTAATGAAATTTAATGTAAATACTGTGAAATATAAGAAAAATTAAATTATATTGTTAAAAAATAATGAAAAATTTGTCAGAATATTAGATATCATGAAAGTTATTGAATTTAACTGAAATTAACTAAAAACTGAAATTTTTATAATTATATTTATGGAATAATAATGAAAAGGGATCAATTGATAGTAGAATTTCATTATATTTTCAGTCAAATTTGTACACCAGGGATAATTATTAAATTAATAACTTACTTTCTCTAGCTTTATTTATCACCACGATTCCAACCTTTACTGACAAATTTCTGAGTCCTTGCTCGTTCAGTCGCTTTTTGGAACTGAAGCATAGAAGCCTTCGTTAATTTGAGAATTTAGCTGATGCTAATTTGAGTTTGTAAGACTATAAGTCTACTTTTTGTTGAGAATTACTATTTTTTTATGTCACAGTTTTAAAAAATTCGATTTTTACTAAAATAGATTTTTTACTACTTGACTATTACATAGCTTGACTTCGGAAAATTTTTTGATATGCGATGATTGATAAAGCCGTTTGCTCCACATTTTTCAGCCTTCTAACACGATTTTTCTCGCCATTAAACAAATAATTATTTTTAAAGTTTTAATTGTTAACAACTCTCTAATTAAATTTATAGTTTGACCACCCATACATTTCGACTATTTGTTAATCGGTTTTTTGGGCTTTCAACTTGATGATGATGTGGCTTCTTATAATAACTCCATGTAATTTGTATACTATAATTATTAATATTAAGAAAGTAAAAACGACCGCTATGATTTAAATTAATAGAGGATAAATTCCATAATAAAAATGCTATAATTATTAATTAATGTTAATCTTATGATGTTAAACTTTCTTTTAATTTATTTCATCTCTCGACGGATTTTTTATGTAACGGGATTATTATATGATATGATGTATTGCAGTTAATTAGAAGGATTTATTTGATTGATTGAATAAGTCTCTGTAAAGCACGAAACGTCTCAGTTATTTTGACGGAATATTAAACTATATTATTTAGAATCATGTTGTTCGGTTATTGGCTCTTGTCCTTGTTTTATCTAAGACATACGAGCTTTAGCTACTTATATATTTTTTAATTTATACATATTAAAATTATTGCAATGTTAAAAAAAACAAATTTTTTACATTATCTCATGACGGAAGAGACCATCATCTTCTCGCGGTTTCCGTTGAGCAACAATATGTACGTAATCTATTCGTAAAAGTGAAATACACAGAACTGTTATTGCAAAAATTTGTCCTTTAATTTTACTATATGTATTTTACAAGACATAGTAACTTGTGCCAATGTCAAATAATTAATGACATAAAATTACTTAAAGTTTCCATGTGCGTAATCTATCGAACCGGTAGAAGCAATTTTCTATAAATAGTAAACGTGGACGAGCGAGTAAAACGATCGGCTAAAATGCTGAAGGTCTCAAGTTCGAGTCCTGGTTTTTTTTCTAACTTTTTTTGCATTTTTATTTTTTTAGGCAAATGAGTTGTTATGTAATACATATGAACTAAGGAAAATTGACAATTTTTAAAATTATTCGCATATTTTCTAACAACTTTAGGAAAGTTTAACGATTTGCTCATAAAAAAATAAGAAATTATTTTCAAATTATAAAATAAGTTTTCTTATTATTATATAATAACAATAGTATTGTTCATTAATCCTCGGTCTCGGCTTTATATATATATATATATATATATATATATATATATATATATATATATATATATATATATATATATATATATAATCAATAAATATCGAAAGTAATTAATTAATAAGGGACGACAAGACCTAGGTGTGCGCGCGCGCGAGCGCGAGCGCCGAGAAAGAAGCCTAGCACGATTCTCGCCGGCTTGCGGCTGACCGAGCGTCAAGCATCTGACATCACTGCATTTACTGCTGAAATCT
>JASTWK010001821.1:0-24010 GCA_030770225.1 Temnothorax unifasciatus | reverse complement strand
TGTTCTGTCGCTCCTGCTTCGATTAGACATATCTCTGCCGAAAGCTGCCTTCGGGCAATTTTTGTTACAGAATGGAGCAGGTTTTTTGTTGCTTGTCACGCACAATTGTTATCCTTTTGGTGATTGCTGCCTGTGGTGTGCATTTCTGCTGCAAATATTATCGCCCACTTTAACCTAACTTGTGGCTGTTCCTGTGGAAGACGTGGATTTTAGCTGCGCATGCGCCTTTCATCGTCTTGCTTCTCGTCTTGTTCACATCTTGTGCACGTTACTGATTGGCTGCTATACTGGGCTCGAGGATCAGTGTGTAGCGACCTTTACAATCATTGCTGCGCATGTGCCTGCTACTACGCTTCTCTTTCTACATGCAATCTCCGAGTGCGTGCTACCTGAGTGACCGTTGATTGGCTATTGCGTTTGGTAGCCGGCGACGCAATACGTAATATATGAAGTGATTTTTGCATCTAATTATACGGCATCTCTTATGATTTGTTGATACGTAGTCCACTATTGCTTATTGTAAGACTCACTTTTGTTTATCATGCCTCTTACACTGACTACATCTAATAATGATAGTGCCTCTTTCTCGCGTTCACACTTGCCTAATTCTACTGACGAGCTTTTGCGCCAGCTTTTGGCTTTTATTGAGAATCAACGGCGGACAAATGAGGAGTCAGAAGCTAGATTTTTAGCTTTAATTGAAAGTCAAAAGCGGACAAGTGAGGGAATTGCTGATAAGCTTGATTGTTTAACTCAGATTGCCGACACCGTAGCTCAAAATTGTCAGCGCATTACCAAGTTAGAACGAGAAAACGCTAATTTAGTGCGCGAGCTCCGGGACTTAAAAGCTGCTCGGTCTACTCAGCAGACTTGTGAGGGCAATGAGCTTATTATATCGGGACTGCCGGTGACTTTATCTGTTACTCCTTCTGAGCTTGCTCATAATGTGTTCAACGCTCTTGATGTTCCGTATCTCTCGTGTCATATTCTTGATGCAAGAACTGTAGTTAAAAATTCTCCGCCAGCGGCAGTTCACGACAGACTCGTATCAACTGTATCTAGTCGCTCTTGCATAGTTACCTTAGCCTCGAGTGCTGTCCGCGACATTATTATAGCAAAAAAAAGAGCCAAAAGACTGCTTAAGCAAAGTGATGTGTGCGGTAACAATTCTGACAGAGGTGTTCTTGTAAATGAGCTTCTCTCCAAAGACACTTACGAATTGTTACAATTAACAAAACGTGTTGCCAGAGAAAGGTCTTATAAGCATGTTTGGTTACGACGCGGTCGAATACGTGTCAGGCGTTCTGAAGGCAAACCTGTTATTTATGTCAACTCTAACTCTGACCTTGCTAGGCTTGTTTGACCTGTCTCTTCTCTGGTTTTTATTATACGGCACGCTAACGCTATTTTAATTATGCTTTCTTACTGGATTTATACTTTATCTTAATTACCAATTTGTTGTACTCACATTCGCTAATCATACGTATGTTGGGTATGCTTTCTTACTGGATTTATACTTTATCTTAATTACCAATTTGTTGTACTCACATTCGCTAATCATACGTATGTTAAGTTGCGTTAGTTCTTATAGTCTATATTATTGAGATTGCTAGTTGCTTGCTTTATGAGAGAGAGCATGCACATCATACTAACATCTGTCCGCTTTATTTCACTATTGTTTATATTACACTGTATCTTTGCATCTTGTAACTGCTATATGTGCTTGCAGTTATATTTTCTTTGTATCTTTTTGCCCTGTAGCCATTGTTTGGGCATAATAAATGATCAATCAATCAATCAATCAATCAATCAATCAATCTCTCCCTCCCTCCTTCCCCTCCCTCCCTCCCTCCCTCCCTTCCTCCCTGTCTCCCTCCCTCCCTTCCTCCCCCTCCCCCTCCCTCCCGCCCTTTCTTCCCCCCTCTCTCCCTTTTTCTCTCTTTCTCTCTCCCTCCCTCTCTCTCCCTCTCTCTCTTTCTCTCTCTGAAAATTTTTTTTAACAAAAATTAAATAATTTGAAGAACATTTTAGAATAATGACAAAATAATTTTTTTATTTTGGTTTTTTTTATTTTTATTAAAAAATAAAAATTTTTTAAAGTCATTGTTTTAAAGTAGGGGAGACCGGGGCGGAGTCGTCACTACAATTATCTCAAAATCTGTATGTTGTGTGAACTCGCCATTAATATTGTACTTACGGTCCATGTGACCAACGGAGTTTAGTGAGATTATATGCCATGTTGTGATTTCCATTAAGGCAAACGTGTTTTCAGAGATCAAAAGTAAAATTTTTTTCGAAAATTTTAAATATTTTAAATATTATTTTTTCTCCGAATCTCGAAATAAGTGATTCTGAAGAGTAATGCATGCTGAACATGAATCCAGTTTTTTTTGTTTTTGTTAATTTTTAATATTTTATAAGCGATTAAACTTAAAATCTGTATCCGGGGCAAAGTCGTCACCAAGCTATATTACGGAGGCTTCGGGCAAAAATCAAAGTCATCGAAGCAGCAGTGATCGGATTTCGACTTCGACGAGGACTTGGATAATATGTGCTCATAATATGCATGTGCTCAGAGATGACAGAATAGAGCTGAAGAGAAACAGTGCATTTCGTGCGAGCGTAGGGCATATAAGTATGTGCGCTTTTTTGTAATTATTTTCCGCCATCGTGTTTTTAATTAATGTTTCCATTTTTCTATTAAAAAATAATTAATAAAATGTATCCTATAATTTTTCATGATCGGAATTATGAATTTTTATTTAAAATTTAGTCCGAGAATGGAGTGACGACTCCGTCCCGGCAATTTTGACATTTCAATTTTTGCACCTTTGTCGTTTTTACTGTATACCAGTTGAACAAAGCGACGTAGACCAAAAATGTCCGTATAAATTTTGTAGCCAAGGGTTCACTCTTTACAACGATATATCACATTTTACTAAAATTATTTGTTTTGTTGTTAAAAATTAACACCGAAAAAATAGTGACAATTTTGCTCCGGTCTCCCCTATCTTTAAATCATTCAACTTTTGTTTAAAAAATTTTTTTCCATCTTTTATAATTTCGGTAATATTCAGCCCGAAAGAGAAAAACCGATTTTTTCAAAGGGGTGTTTCACCCCCTAAACACGCGTATAAAAAAAAATACGTTCCTTTATTTTCAACTAGAGAACAACGTACTAAAAGCTCATCAAAATCGGAGGAGGACACTTCCGTGGGTTTTCTTGTTAAGTTATGTTTTCTTGACTTTGACACTGACTAGCAAATAGTAAGGCTGATGGCATAATTCCTGTAAAAGGATGTAGCAATTACATTAACAACCTTAAATTTTCATTAAAAAAAACAGTGTTAAATTACTTAATATACAACAGGAGAAAAATTACGGTGTCTCAACCTGCCCCACGAAAATTCGTCTTAACGTAGAGACCCCACTATACAAAGATTTATAAAATTATTTAATATCGCTGTAACCTGTCACTTGAGGAGTAACGCCACCGTTGAGGCCCTAAAGTTATATCTAAGTTTGGGAATTTTTTGTGGGCAGATGAATAGCTTTATATAAAAAAAAAACATAAACTACTTTATTGTAGAGGAGACTGGGGCTAAACCGTCCGTTTTTTTTCGGTGTCGATTTTTAACAACAAAATAAATAATTGTAGTTAAATGTAATATACCACTGTAAAGAGTGAACCTTTAGCTACAAAATTTATATAAGAAATTTTTGTCTACGTCGCTTTGTTTAACCGGTATAGAGCAAAAACGACAATGGTGGAAAAATTGAAATCTCAAAAATGCCGGGGTTAAACCGTCTACCCCCCGGGGTAAATCCGTCTGCACTGCATTTTCAATACCTACATATACGTACATCTAATCCTGAAAAATGATAGGATACATTTTAATAATTGTTTTTTAAGAGAAAAATATAAAAATTTATTTAAAATTTTTATACATTATTAAAAAATAATTGTTTTACCTATTCCATAAAACAATTTAGGCACGTGAATACAGATCCTGACGAGCGCACGCATGTGTTGTGTGCTCTATGCTCGCACGCAATGCACTGTTTCCCATATGCTCTGTCAACTATTTATTGTCAACTTCTCTGAGCACACGCAGCACGTATTATCCAAGTCTTCGTCAGAATCCGACCGCTGCTGCTTCCTTGATTTCGATTTACGCTCACTGCTCGTCGAAGGCTGCGGTTCTGTTTGTGTGGCATTTTTTTTATTTTATCTTTTCTCACTGCAAGAACTGCCTTCTTGAGTTGCTCCTTGTCGACGGGAATCGACGGCGTCCTCGCGCCGGTTCCTCGACGCGCCGACGACGACACGTCGTCGGAATCGCTCCGTCAGAACCCAGAGAATCTGTTATTTACGTCGCTTTGTACGGAGCAACGACGACGATGACCACCGACACCACCACCACTACAACGGCGGCGACAATGACGCCGAGACGATGCGGCGAACGCTGGACAATGCGGTCGCACGCGCGACTGTCACTGACACAACGACCAACAACGACGATCTACCGCGGCCGGAACGATCTACTGCGCGCGTGGCATGTCAACTCTCGCACGGAAATCGCGGGATCTCAGAGCCGTGCCGTGCCTCGCTGACACGTGCCGTGAGCGCGAGCGATCTCGAAAACAACGGTCCACCATCTTTTCGGTCGGCCAAAACACCCGTTTTGCGACGATACCATTTTCTTCCTACAAAAATTGGCGCACATGCAAGGAAGACAGAATCACGCTCGAGAGAAACTTAACCTGAAATCGCCGTGAGCTGAAGTCGTGCGCCCAGCGCGCCACAGTGACGAGATTAGCCGGATTAGCCCCGGGTGCTTACAGACGGATTAGCCCCAAACACAAGTTTCAGGTTTGATCGCCACGAAATATTAGACATCAACGATAATGAAAAAACTACACTGGATTCGTGTTCAGCATGCATTACTCTTTATAATCACGTACCTCGAGATTTAGAGAGCAAATATTATTCCAGATATTACAAAATTTCCACGCGTAAAAAATTTTACTTTTTATACCTTCCGAACCTGCCGAAACTCCGTTGGTCACATAGGTACCATAAACAGCGTTTACAATGTTAATAGCGAGTTCGCACAATATACAGGTTCCGAGATATTTGATTAGACGTATTTATCCCGTAGACGTTTTAGCCCCGGTCTCTCCTACACATGCTTAACTATAAAAAAAATTATTTATTAGTCACAATTGTTTAAAATAGCGGCGTACTGGCACACTTCCGCAATCGACTTTTTCCGAAGACGTGATTTTGTGTGCAAAATTTCTCTGATATGGTTTACCCTAGTACAAAAATCCCAAAAATTTTATTTTCTATATTGATTGAAGTTACAAAGTACGTAGCCGTTTTAAAAAATGTTTTTTTTTTTCAAAATGACAGCTATTTTTAGAAAAAGTACATTTTTTAATCAAAAATTTGATTTAAAAAAATTGTGATTGAAAAAAGAGTTTTTAATATTTCGCAAAAATCCTACGTACTTTGTTGCGCGATATATAAAAGAAGATCATGTTAAAATTTCAAGTCAATCAGATAAAAATTGTAACAATAGCGTTGCACGCAAATTAAAAAAAATGCGTTTTGCGGAAGTGTGCCAGTACGCCGCCATTTTAAACAATTATGACTAATAAAATTTTGTTTATAGTTAAGTATGTGTACAATAAAGTAGTTTATGTTTTTTTTTAATAAAGCTATTTAAAGGATAAAGAATTTTACTTTATATACCCCAAGGGGCGTTAAAGGACGTTTTGAAGGGACGTACCCAGCCCTAACCTCCAATTCATCCACTACCTTACTGTTTCCTCCTTTTGGACCAACAGTTTAACGTCTCTTCCGAAAGACGGAGCCCAGTTTTCTCCGCATCTTGCACGGAGGGGCGCGGTTTTTTCGGAAAAAAACTTTTCCATGATTCATGGCTCTAGTGGACTCGAACCTGGTTCCTCAGATTACGAGTCTGGCGCTCTACCACTAGACCACACCGCCGCCCTAAATAAAGCTATTTATTTGCCTACAAAAAATTCCCAAACTTAGATATAACTTTAGGGCTTTAGAGGTGGCGTTACCTCAGTGCGGATCTTCAAGGCCTAAAATATGCAGAAATGTCTTGCCTTTTGAATAAAATTTAAGTTTTTACCGAAATGATAAGAATTATGACCAATATTAAACAAGGCGTGACATGCAAAACATAAATTTTACTTATCTTTTGGTTGTTCTCAAAATTAAAAAATTTCTCGTGCCGCCATGCCCGGCCACAAATGTCAGTGTGGGTATGAAAAATTTTGCGGACAATAGCCCCTATTTATCGGTGCTGGTGCCGATCCGCTGGCGATCACCCTTTTCGAGATTGTTGTAGCAATTAATTCAGCACGCCAAGTGGTATTATTACTGAATTTATTAGATTAATCGTACAGTACAGAAATAAAAGAAAACGCGTGACTACGCACGTCCGATCACGGTCGATACCACGGACGAAGAGAAGAAGACAAAAAAAACAAACTTCCGACTTGAGAGTCACACACAGAACAGAACGATCTCGGACGTCGATATAGCAGGGCGCCCCCTGTTTACAGATCGATAAATTTTCGCTCGGCTAAACTTTCGGTTAGCCTATTCGTACTGCAACGGCCTAAATACTCTATTTCCAACACTCCCACTTATTTAGAGCCGTTTAAAATGCTTAACTTATTCCAAAGACAACCAAACTGCTGTTTTGCTAACGGCTTCGTTAGAATATCAGCAAGTTGCATTTTTGTGTCCACATATTTTACATCGATATCACCACGTTCATACACATCTCGAACAAAATGAAACCGTATATCGATGTGCTTGGTTCTTTTATGATATTCAGAATTACTTGTTAGTTTAATAGCAGATTGGTTATCAACATACATGGAGACTGTATCACACTTAAAACCTAGTTCCGTTGTAAGTCTATGCAACCATATTGCATCTTTAGTACCTGTTGCCAGCGCAATATATTCTGCCTCAGTTGTCGAGAGAGCAACTACTCGTTGCTTCTGGCTCGACCACGCTATTGGTCCGCCATTTAATAAAAATACGAAACCGCTTGTCGATCTTTGCGTATCAATACATCCAGCATAATCAGCATCAGTGTATCCATGTAATTGATCATTACTCCCTCTTTTTCCATACACAATTCCATGATCTACAGTTCCCTTTAAATACCGAAAGATCCTTTTAACCGCTTGCCAATGCTCGTGGCCATAACAAGTTAAGAACTGACTCGCTTGATTTACCGCGTATTCTATATCTGGTCTACTAACTCTCGCAACAAATAAAAGGGAGCCGATCGCTTCATCGATATGGAATATTTTTCGCCTGTTCTTTTTCAGCTTCAGTTTTCGGACATTGATATTGAGCCAAATGTACTCCAGGTTCAGAGGGAACACTTACCGGATTCGCTTCTTTTAACATTTCCGAGCATTTTCTGAATATACGCTTTCTGCCCAATCTTAATAGTACGGTTCTCACGATTTCGCTCGATATCAATACCGACAAAATGCTCCGCATCTCCCACTGTTATTTGAAACCTTTCCTGCAAAATTTTCAGAACTTTCGCTATTGCAATTTTTGATCTTGACAACATAAGACCATCATCCACATACACAGCTAAGTATACAATTTCTCCATCTACTATGCCTATGAACACACAATGATCATTTTCTAACTGTATAAAATCAAAAAGTTTCAAGAAATCAACAAACTCTGTATTCCAACAGCGGGGAGATTGTTTAAGACCGTATAAACTCCTATGCAATCTATAAGTCGCATTTGGTTTCTCTTTATCCTCAAAACCGCGTGGTTGCTCCATATAGATTACCTCTTTTAAACTACCATATAAAAAAGCTGTTTTTACATCGAATTGCGCGATATCATAATTTTCTTTGGCTGCGATTGCTAATAGGACTCTAATAGATTCGTAACGTACTACCGGCGCAAAAGTATCAAAGTAATCAACTCCTTCACGCTGACCATAGCCCCGTGCCACAGGTCTTGCTTTATAACGCCTTACATTACCGTCCGAATCCATCTTCTTGGAGTATACCCATTTACACCCGAGAACCCTATTTCCTTTTGGAAGTTCTTCGAGTGTCCACGTTTTATTTTCCCAGAGAGCAGTCATCTCCTCCGCCATTGCCTTTTGCCACTTATCACAATCTTCACTATTGATTGCACTTTCATATGACATAGGCACAGAATCGACATTAAACGCGTATCCGTGTTCACTATAACGGTCTGGCTCACGTATCTTGCTTCTATCGCGTAACTGTCTCCCCGCTGGAATCGAATTATCTCGTTGCTCGCCAGCATCTTCAGCTGTTGGCTATGGAACATCAAGATGATCTTCAGCTGTTGACTGTGAATCAGCATCTTCAGTGTCGTCCATGCCGTAATAATTTCCAAAAGATCACTGGAAATCTGCTTCCTCCCTGAAATCTCCTGATTCTTCTGTCTCATTGAACTGTCCACATTACAGCTTACATGTGAAACTGTCCACATTACAGCTTACATGTGAAGCTGTCCACATTACAGCTTACATGTATTTTCTGTGTTGCAGCATCCCACAGTCTGTAATTTGTTGACTCATCTTCATAGCCGACGAAGATCATCTTTTCACTTTTCGGATCCAGCTTTTTCCTCTTTTCTTTCGGTACATTCTTGTATGCAACGCTCCCGAAAACTCGCATATGTTTTACTTCTGGTTTACGCTTAAATAATTTTTCATAAGCAGTCATATCTAATTGCTTTGAGACAGTGCGATTCAAAACGTATGCTGCTGTTTTCACCGCTTCCGCCCATAAGTTCTTTGGCAGATTCTTCGCGATCAACATTGATCTGGCGCTCTCTACTAGTGTCCTCATCTCACGTTCCGCACGCCCATTTTGTTGGTGGACGTACGGTGTTGATCTTTCATGTCGAATTCCCTTTTTCCGTAAGAATTTTCCAAACTCTTTGGACACGTACTCCCTGCCATTGTCCGACCGAAGTACTTTAATTTTGTTGTTGGTTTGTTTAAACACCAAAGCCTCGTATTCTTTAAATTTATCAAAGACTTCATCTTTATGTCGCAAGAAGTATCCCAGGTAGCAAGGTGACGTTAATATGACGTCAATAATTCGTCATTTTTTGGGTACGACGTCATTTTACCAACTTAAGACGTATAAATGTCGTGACTTTTTTAACGAAATAATAACTAATCGTAGAATGACCTCAATATAACGTACCATTGACGTCATTTGTATAACTATAAAAACACTTCGACAATTTAACCAAACTATAACGTCCAAGTAACGTTAGATTAGTGCCCATTTAATGACGTTAGTTATTTATCCATTGTACGACGTATCTGAGACGTCAGAATTTTGACCAATAAAAGACGTTAGTTAAATCATTTTAATACGACGTTCCTGGTTCGTCAGATTGTAGACCAATAAATGATGTTAGTTAACTGACGTTAATACGACGTACCTGAGACGTCAGACTTTAAACTAATAAAAGATGTTAGTTAACTGACGTTAATACGACACGTATCTGAGACGTCAGAATTTCGACCAATAAAAGACGTTAGTTAAATCACTTTAATACAACGTTCCTGGTTCGTCAGATTGTAGACCAATAAATGATGTTAGTTAACTAACGTTAATACGACGTACCTGAGACGTCAGACTTTAAACTAATAAAAGATGTTAGTTAACTGACGTTAATACGACTTATCTGAGACGTCAGAATTTCGACCAATAAAAGACGTTAGTTAAATCACTTTAATACGACGTTCCTGGTTCGTCAGATTGTAGACCAATAAATGATGTTAGTTAACTGACGTTAATACGACGTACTTGAGACGTCAGACTTTAGACTAATAAAATATGTTAGTTAACTGACGTTAACACGACGTACCTGAAACGTCAGACTTTAGACTAATAAAAGATGTTAGTTGACTGACTTTAACACGACGTATCTGGTTCGTCAGTTTGTAGACCAGTACCCAACCCAAGTAGCAAAAGTGACGTCAGAAGACGACATCGACGTAATGACGTCTATTTTTAGTCATTTTTGGTTTATGACGTCGGCGACTAATAATGGACGTTTATAAGGCGATGATAACTATTTCATGCAGTGTTATAGCTATCAAGAAAATATCATTACAAGATTTTTGAACACTTTAAAGATGTACTTGTTATAGACAAGTACAGTTACTAAGGAAGCATCAGGGTCAGAAGATCGTCACTGTTTACTGGATCATCGAAGTCAAGCAACACGGGCGCGGTACTGTACTAGGATGGGTGACCGCCTTGAGAGAGCGGGGCTATATGCACATGATACGTAAAGAAACAGTTAAAAAAACGGTTTTTTTTTCATAGTAAAGAAAAAAAAACATTTTTTAATAAACATTTATCAAGTAAACATTTTAACATTTTAATTTCATAAAAAACAATGTAAATTAAAAAGTTTCGTCTATTTGACGACATTTTATGGTCAGTCTTGTGACTGCCATTCCAAGATGACGTCCAAATGTTCAAAATCTGACGTACTTTTATATCGTCCCGGCGACGTCATTAATTACGTATTAGTGACGTCAATAAATGACGTCACGGAGATGAGACAAAAGTACGTCATTTTTACGGCACTTTGACGTCATTTCATAACGTCGCAATCGTCAGAACATGACCAAAAAATGACGTTAAATAGACGTCACCTTGCTACCTGGGATACTGTTCGAAAACCAGTGCAGTCATCCTTAAACAGAACGAAATATCTTGATCCTCGAGGAGATTCCACACTCAATGGTCCACACACATCTGTGTGGATCATTTCACCAGGTTTTTCTGCCTTAATTCGTTTGCTTGAAGGATGTGATTTCTGGGCCTGTTTTCCCATTATGCATGCTTCACAAAAGAATTTGTTGTTATCTTCGATCTTCATTCCATTTACAGCTCCAGCCTCTTCTGTTTCTTTGATAGATTTTATATTAATGTGGCCTAGCCTTTTGTGCCATAACTGTAATGAATTCTGCAAAGCCACATTACACTCTACTAGAATCTTCACATTGAATAACATACGGAACAGATATCCGTGACGCACTCCTTCTGCAGATAGAGCCCCGCTGTCATCTCAAATTTCACAACGGTTATGATAACTATGAAACGAGAACTTTCTGTCAGTTATGGCTCCCACTGAAAACAAATTCCGCTTCAAATCAGGAACGAAGAGTACATTCTTCAACTGTCGATCAACCAGTTTCTTGTTTACACTCGCTTGAATATCTATCGTACCGACTCCAGCCACCAGAAGCACTTTATCTCCCGCGACCTTCACGAAACGCACCGTTTTTGTGGGCCCGAGTTCACAGAAGAAATCACGTCGAAAAGTCATGTGCATACTAGCACCCGAATCCGCCAGCCACACAGAATCGTCCTTGTCTGTTGTTTCCGAAAAAAAAAAAAAAACACAGAAATGTCACTTGTATATGCCGACCCGGATTCCTCATTCTTTTTCTTCTCGTCGCTATCCTTTTTCTTCTCGTTGCCTTCTTTGTCAGCGAGACGTTTTTTACACTCGCGATACCAGTGGCCTACCTCATTGCAGTAATTACACGGTCGCTTCTTTTTTAGTTTTTCTATCGTCTTAACAGGCACCTTTTTCTTCCCGTGTTGATCACTGGCTGCCGCTTTCGACTGCTTCTTCGGTTTCACTTGCAGATTTTTCACTTGCAATGCGAGTGACGACACCTCTTCTTCCACACTTGTCAATCGTTTATCTTCACGGATGATTCTGGCAATCAGATTCTCTTTCTTCTGCTCAGTTTTCGCAGTACACTCCCACGCCATTCTAAACGCCGAAAATCGAGTAGGCAAACTACTCAACAGCTTCGACATTATGGCGGCATCCGACACCGTTTCGGCTGCGTCTGCTAGCTTCCTGCAGATGGTCTCAAATTTTTCTATCTGCTTTGCCACCGGCTTACCATCACTTATCCGAAACTCATAAAACTGTTGTCAGCACCGCTGTTTCGCATCCTCAGTTGTATCTCCGTACAGTCCGTACAGCTTCTGCCATAACGTCTGCGGCGTCGTGCAATTTATCAAATTCACATGTAGCGCCTGATTCACTGAACTCAGTAGAATCACTGACGCCTTCGATTGACGCCTCTTCCATTCCTTCCACTTTTTCAAGCTTGTCTCCTTAGGCCCGGTTCAACAGTGACCAGTTAACTTTAACTAGTAGTTAGACTCACTCTCTGTCTCTTTCTAACCTCAAAGTTAGAAAGAGACAGAGAGTGAGTCTAACTACTAGTTAAAGTTAACTGGCCACTGTTGAACTGGGCCTTAACGGGCTGCGTGTCCGTGCCCTCAATGAATTCCATTAAGTCTTGCGACTCCAACATAAACGACACACCAAATTTCCACAGGGCGAAATTCGTGCCGTCGAGTTTCGTGAAGTTAAACGCTTCCTTCTCAGCCATTTTCTTAAGCCACACACGTTGTAACTAACGAACACTACCGAACTCAGAGACTACGAGATACGTCGTACGATATACTAACACGGGCAACACACTACCGGCGCAGTGGAAGCGTGCTGGGCCCATAACCTGTTGTAGCAATTAATTCAGCACGCCAAGTGGTATTATTACTGAATTTATTAGATTAATCGTACAGTACAGAAATGAAAGAAAACGCGTGACTACGCACGTCCGATCACGGTCGATACCACGGACGAAGGACGAAGAAAAAAAAAACAAACTTCCGACTCGAGAGTCACACACAGAACAGAACGGTCTCGGACGTCGATATAGCAGGGCGCCCCCTGTTTACAGATCGATAAAACATTTTCGCTCGGCTAAACTTTCGGTTAGCCTATTCGTACTGCAACGGCCTAAATACTCTATTTCCAACAGAGATATTGATAGATGTCTCAACCTGCCCCATGTCTCAACCTGGCCCACCATACCCTACTTTGCATACTACGAAACATATGTACGAGTATATACATACACATCGATTAAGAATATATGACATGTATACATATGTTCGAGATTTTTAATCGACATGTGTATATTGGCATTTCTTCTTATTCTTAATTAGTTTTATATATATAACAAATATGAGCCATAATAATACAGTTATTCAGTATTAATTTAAATCAAATAAAATTCAAATAAAAATTTTATTAAGGTCCATATTAAGTTCATATTTCAAGTCCCTTGCACAATAGGCGATAGCGATAGCGACAGCTATAGCTTTGTCGGCAACTTTGTCGCCGTCGCTATCGCTATCGCCTATTGTGCAAGGGGCTTAACTGTTTTTCGCGGGTATGTGCGTAGATGCAGTACCTGAGGTAGATACGCTTTGTTTATCAGGCAAAAATTTGAATATTTAAGAAAATAGTCATTTCCGCAAGTTGGCACTGGAGCTTTCGACTTCTTTTAGTATCACGTACTATGTGCCTACAAAAGTAGATTAAAATCGGAGAAGAGTCGGATACGGAACTTTACCCTATTTTTCAATAATTTATTAAAAATTCATATAATATACGTAGAATACGTTGAAAAAAGTCCGCCGAGTTTCATCTTCCGTCCAAAATTCTATTTTTTTGGCAATAACTAAATAAAGAAGCAACTATTCGTCAAAATCTTTTAAGGGAACGTTGTTTTGACCAAAAGTAACATTTGTCCTAAATAATTAGCAAAATTGTTACTTACAAAAAAGACTACGTCGTGTATACATGGGTCTAAGACGTCCATGTGAGATTTGACTTGCTCGGCATTCAACAATATATTGATCTTTTGTAACATCTCTATGCCCTTGAATCCCCTTTTCCACCTTTTTTTAGAGAAGGGAGTTAGACAGGCAGGCAATTGTGTGTGTGAAGCTAGCGTCTCATTTTGCGGTAACTCACAAATTATTGAGAGTTCTGACTTCCTTTTCAATAGTTCTAGAGTTCCTGATAGTTTAAACAAATAGTTCTGGCCTTTAAAGCCAAAAAACGCGCAAGTACAAACTGAGACGCTAGGTTCACGCAGCGTCTCACTTTGTCCTACACAAGTTCCACCACTGTATCTCATCAGATTTTGCGAGATCTATAGTTCTATAACAGTTCTATAAAGAGACGCTAGCTTCACACACACCAGGCAATTTTAAAGCTACGAGCAGATGTTATTTTGGCTCGGACACCGTAGACTCATGTTTACAGACGAAGAGATAAAAATAAAAAATTTTGTTTACACAAAATACAGGGTGATTCAAAAAATTACTGCCAAACTGAGTATAGAGGGATCAAAATAGAACAACTTTTAATTAAGAACCTATGTTCTCCGAAGTATTCCTGAGCCGGTACAAATCTTTGATTGTAATGGAACTCGGCTAATATACCAATGAAATAATCGTAATTTTCTATTCTTCCAATATCTTTATTATGTTTTTATAAACGTTTTGTTAAGGATTACATTAGCTTACAAACTAAATTTACAAGAGGTGTTCGAATTGGCGACCTCAACATTCAGTTGTCGAACGAAACTCCGGCGCACTCTCTCAACTACCTCCCGGACAACGTCAGATGCTGCAAATATTCTGTAAAACACAATAAAGCTAGTGGAAGAGTAGCAAATTACAATTATTAAATTATTGGCATATTATTCGAGTTTCATACATGCAAAGACCTGTACTGATTCAGGAATACTTCGGGGGATATAGATTCTTAATCAAAAGTTGTTCTATTTTGACTCATCTAAACTCCATCCAACGAGAGATTGAGAGTAGATCGGACGAAATCCGTCTCGCGTAGGTCTCTCCCCACGAAAGGCCTAGTAGTCCAGTCAAATTAGCAAAAAGAGAAAAAATAATTGGTAAAAAGCTATAAATTAGAGACCTTTATCTTGGCATACTATTAAACATACTAAAAGTCCGGACCTCTATCTGCTGGGCTCGATCCGCCATCTTGAAAAAAAGGTGCTCCAATTCAGTTTTTCCCTCATATCTCGGTAATCGTTGATCTTATCGTAATGAAGGTTATTATAAAAAATAAAGCTTATTAAATTCTCTATAAAAAAGGTCCAATACATTTTTTTTATATCTTTAATAGTTTTTCTGTAATACACTGTTGAATATATGAATATTTGTATTTTGTCTCACGCTGTCATAAAAATTACACTCTCGGTGTAGAATCTGTAAGAAAAAATATAAATAGATAAAAAATATCAAATATGTGAGTGATATTTCTTGTACGTATGAAAATTTGGCAACTCTTACCATTTAAAATTGTTGTATACGACTAGTACTGGGGGTAGTGTCGTCTACAAGATTCTTCTGAGCCGTCGTCTACAAGGTTCTTCCGTTCTTAAGAAAACTAAAAGAAAAATACGGTGACGAGATTATTATAGCGACAAATAAGAAGATTACTACTATATGTTTCCAAAACAAAGGATATACAATTTTATCGTATTATTGGAACGAAAGAAAGTCGATGAACGGAAAGAACGCCTTCGAGTAGTCACTGCAGCTACAACCATAATTCGGGAAGATATTTGCTCATAAATCAACGGTACGTCTGCATATCCTTCAAACGATGATTTTTTGACAGATGTAAAAGACTACATACCGAAATTCCTCAATATTTTTCTGGAAAACGTTATAACTAAAAGAAGAAAATGCCCATTGCAGCAGCTCGAACAAAAATGCATTTCAATAGCGCACGCTGTTATGTTGGCGATCAGGCCAAGATCTTTCTTGTCACCACTTTTAATCAGCGTTGCTGCTTTTTTACACCGGAAATTTGATTCTAAAAATCTAGTGACGTTATATACTATCTAGCTTGGGCTTCAGCACATCATATAATGAGGTACAATTATTGGAAGCTGTCAAGCATTGGAAGTTTGACGAGAACGATTTCTTCGTAATCGATGTTGAAGATCGAGATGATGATCATAACCCTGCAGATTCACAACCTCAGAAAACGGCTCAGAAGAATCTTATAGACGACGCTACCCCCAGTACTAGTCGTGTACAACAATTTTAAATGGTAAGGGTTGCCAAATTTTTATACGTACAAGAAATATCACGCACACATTTAATATTTTTTTTCTATTTATATTTTTTTCTTACAGATTCTACACTGAGAGTGATTTTTATGACAGCGTGAGACAAAATACAAATATCCATATATTCAACAGTGTATTACAGAAAAACTATTAAAGATATGAAAAAAATGTGGATAATTAATGATTTTTATCCGTCTACACTACTCACTAGGATGAGCCGCGAGTATGATCATCCTCCAGTCTAGAACGGGCATTAGTTTCTGATTTTCTTCCATGTTTTTGGGATAACCATCGGTGTATATCAACGGTTAAGGGCTTTTAGGGTGATAACCTCTTTAAGATATGTAAAATAGAGTCGTTTAGATAGATTTTTAATTTACTTTTTTTTAATTACAAAAAATTCTTCTATTTTTTGGGCCTCTAGAGTAGTGTTACCCCTTAAGGTGATGCTGGAGTCGTCTGTTTTACCGGCATTTTTTGCCGTCACGTAGCGTCGTATTCATTTGACAGAATTAAAATTCCTTTTCTAGAATTGCAATACATACATCAATGATTCTGGGAAACTTCGATTTTACATAGAAAACGAGAAAAAATTACGGAAGTACAGATTTTTTTATCTACTTTTATCTTAATATGGCGTCTCGAGTTGCGGCGAGCTGTTAGCTCATCACAAGATGTGTTTCATATAAGAGATATACTATTGATACGAACACGATGCGTCGACGCCGGCTACCCCCGGTCTCGCCGGCCGAGAGAAAGCGCGCCGTCGTATTATTTCCCGATCTCAAAACGCGGAACGCAATAATTAACTCAGATCTAGACGATAGCTCGACCGAATACTCTCACAAACTCGATATTGGGCGCCAGGTGTGAAGAAGGCCACACCACCTTACTCAAGACGTTAACGCTAAAGCTTAAACGCGAAATCGGCAACTATCTCAGTCGTGCGTTCTTTTATGAGACCACGGGGTCTCGGTTGGAGCGAGGAGAGGGAGCGCCGCGCAATCAACGCACAAAACAAAGTCAATATGTAACAAGAAAAAGTATATTTAATAAAGAAACAGGAGGACAAGATAGTAGGTGGTCCTCTGCAGAAGGGTCGGTCATCTCACTCGGCGCGACCCGTTAACGCAATGTGATACAGCAACACGGAACGAAGACGATACATTGATGCGGAATTTCAGAACGATACGTTAACGTAGGATCTTAATCTCCGACGATACATTAACGCGAAATCCCAGAACGATACATTACGATACTCTAACGCAGAATTTCAGACGATACATTAACGCGAAATCACAGAGCGATATTCTAACGCGGAGTCTCCGAACTATACAGTGACGCGGAATTTCAAGCGAGACGTTACGCCACGCTACGCAAAACGATCACGGTACTTCATCACGCAAAACGATACATTACGCCAAGCTACGCAAACGATGACGATACATCAGTATCACGCAAATAAATGGACCTCGCGATGGGCCTCGGTCATCACGCCCTCGGCCTCGCGAAGTCCCCGATGCGAAACGCAATGGTGCCCCGCACGCCACGACGCGATCACGCGGAGCTCGCGCTGCGGTCCCGCGATGATACGGTACCCGGTTGTGCGAAGAGCACCCCGCCCAAAACGGCTCGACTACGCCCGGCGTGTCTTCCCATTCACGATACTCTAAATCGCGGAATCAACCGCCCCAATCGCACGAAAACCAAACAGATCACGAAACATATACTCTCGAATCGGTACGCGGCATTAAGTAACTCACAATACGAGCGAAATCTCACGCGGCATCGCTCAGACGCGTCAAACAGAAACGAACAATTCGCACGGAAATCAGACAACCCACGAAACGCTGACTGTCGGCGGCCGCACTTCCGGATTCCCGAGACGGGCAATTTCCATAACTATTCGACCGGGCCCTCCCGCGGTATTTCTTTCGATAGACTCTACAATCGGTTTTTACATATTCTCGCGGAACAACACGACTCCCGGGAGGGCCTCGATATCGCGGCGATCTTACTTGGAGGTACTAGAGCAGTGGCCTTACAAGATAATCTTCGTTCGGCGGCAATTCGTCGGTTCCGAAGGGCCGGTGGTACCTTGATGGCGGCTTGCACGACAGTGCCCGCTCCTCGGCTCGGCGGGACCACGCCGGGCCCGCGCTCCTGCGCGCCAGGGTTGCCAACTGCTTCCGCTGCTGCCGATCGCCGCGCCCGACCACTGCTGCCTCTAGGCGATCGCCGCGCCCGGTTCGGGCGCCTCCCGCATGCGCCTCCACCTACCGGTTCAAGTCTGTTCCAAATCCGTCTCGAGTCCGGCTGTCCAGGCCGCGACTCGTGCACCGGTTCGTGGACGGGCCATGGCCTGTCGACCGGTGGCGGAGCCCCGTTAATGGCTAAGTGCCCGTTCTCGGGGACCTTCGTCGGGGCGTCCCCCTTTGTGGTCTCCCCCGCTCTCGGGCCGGTACGTCGTCGCGGCTACGTGCTCCCTTTTTGCTGGCCCTGGCTAGGGCCCCGGCGTGACCCGTCCGTCGGCCGTCCGTCCCTGGTAAGTCCTGGGCTGTCCACCTGTAATATTCCCGCGTTGCGGCTTTACGCCGGTACAAAATTTCCGGGCCATCTGTTCTGCACCTTCTCAAAAACCTGAAATCTCGCAGACAAGTTAACCTAACTTTACGCTAGCGCTCCGCCCGTCTCGGGCGGAGGCACCACCCTTGACGTCCCTCTCGGTCGAGCTACCGTCGGAGCAAGGGACGCGACGAATGTCAAGTCACAACGAAAACAAGCTTTCCTGAATTGCACAACAAGAAAAACATCGATAAACCCCCCAAATCAAGATTTGGAAGCGTAATATAAAAGTATGATGTCGGTGTGCATCGTGCGTATGTGTGCGTGCAATGTAGCGTGTTATCCTTGTCTATATCTTTGTCTATACAAGGACAGATATAGTCGATAACATAGAAAATGGTAATTTTGTCGGTTATACAGACGGCTCCAGCATCATCTTAATGTCAATAAAAGCACGAAGTATGATTAAAATTTTCTATTTGTCCGACTCATAGGTAGGTTATTTAATTAATAGCCTATAGTTAGCTAATTTTAAATATTTGTATCTAAAAAATTATTGCTTGAAATAAAAAATGCCAAATATTTTTAATACTTAGTTTTGAGAACTTTTCTATTGTAGTACTTTGAATTTTGAGACTCCCTGTACATATAAATTTTATTAAATGTTATAACTTTTACAAACTATATCGAAAATGGTAAGATTAAATCAATATATTATAATACAACTAACTCTCTTAATTAATACATTTACGTGAATATATCTAATTGTAAGCATCATTATACGATGCTTTACTGATATTTTACTTTTTCCACAGTTATAATCAAATTAAAAAATATTCATATGTGATTAAATAAGTGGTCGTTGATAGATGCTCAGAATTTACGCATTTCTTAAGCACGCTTGTTTGAAAAGGGACTTTATATTTGTATTAATGTTTTAATAATAATATTACGTCGCTTTTTGTTTTGTCACAGTTTGCCATATTTTTCTCTGCACCTTTTTTTATCGACATGCCGCTCAAAACATGAATTCGTAACATATATGCATATTAGATACATGTGACTCTCGCTGTAGTAAAATCCATTCAAATTGAGACTATGTGAGTTCCATAACTCTTAAATATAATGTCGAAACATCTTTTCTTGTGATATTTTGATTTATTTTTTTCTCACTGTAATACGTTTAATCTCTTGATTAGAAAATTTCTAAATTGATTGGTTAAATCTTGCTGATACGTTATTTTCGCATATTATTATTAAGAAGAAAAGAAACGGTTTCTTCTTGGTTCAAAGATAATGGTCTTCCGCGTACATTCTTGTATCGCTAAACACAATGGATGACGTTCTCTTAGAGTTATGGAACAGCAACGTTGCTAAAAGTGATACTGAAAGTTCCGTGAACGCAACGCACGCATGAAGATTGGAAAACTTTGGTAAACGAGAACGTCGGAGATCAGAGTTAGGCGGTTGTTTCCGCTAATTCGCTACTACCGCTGATGCTAGAGGTACGTTTTCAAAGCTTTGCCGCTATTCCACTACACTAGAATGATTGTCCAATAGCCTCCATGCTTATGCCTGCTTTAACGTAAAGAAAATATATATTGGAATACAAATTCTTCTATAAAAAATATTCTATTGCATAAAGACTAAAATACAACAACGTTGCTTGATAATAACGCACATATTATACATTTAACTGCGGCACTTTTAGATACAAATTTCTTTCTATTTTCTTTTCTTTCTATTTTTATTTTGTTTCTTTTTTCTACATTATATCATTTTGCATTTTTATAATATTTTAACGTATTATTTAGCTCCTTATTAAGTTAGTTTTATTGTTTTATGTGTGCAAGAAATGCGAAAAGATCCATAATTCGTGTTTTTAGCATGTATCTGAGCCATCTCAATTCTAATTTTAAAAAATTCGAGAAGCTATTGAGCGAGCGGCAGTTTCATTCCATAAGTATTGTTCTTTGTCTACCTTTTCGTATTTCTGTTTTGTCTTGGGTAATCTTCTCTTGCTACTAGTTTATAAATATATGAAATTTGCGCCTTTATTGCTTTGACAAAGTTTGCCAGAGGAAGGCTTTGTAAGGAAATTAAGTTAAGTAAAGTCCTAATAAAAGCCCAGCGAGCGACGCCAGGTAATTATATATACGTTTTCAGGATGAAATGGAGACGATGCGTCACTCCACACAGCGAGAGAGAGCACAGCTTTCTTGCCAGTTAGCGCAAACAGAAGAGGAGGTACGTCACTTGAAGGACAAGATGTTCGTATTAGAGCAGAGGATCGCTCTCGAAACGAACGATCAAGTGACAGTCGATGAAAGAATAGCCGATCTGATGCGCGAGAGGACATTACTAGAGAGAAAGCTTGAAGAGGCGCATCTTCACCTCTCCGACATAAAAACCAGTTGGTCAGGCAAGATCTCCAGTCTCGAGACGCAGGTTGGCAGGCTTAGCAGACAAGCCGGCGAGGAAGGACTGGAACGCAGGCGGGTCGAACAGGAGAAAGAGAGGCTTAAACAAAGAATCAAGCAGCTAGAGACTGAGATAGAGGTGAACAACGTCGTCTTAGCGACGAAAGACGCCAAGCTTTTGCGCATGACAGAAGACATCGATGAGATGGCCATGGAACTAAAAGAGCTCCGGGCCAGCGTCGATGATGAGGTGGACGAATTTAAACGGCAAATTGTGAGTTACCGCGATATGTAGTGACGACACGAAGAATGTGCATGAGCTAGATTGTCTCCGAAAATTTTTTCCTAATTCCGATTCCAGAAAGAGTTGTTTCTAGAATTAGGATAGAGAGAGATCGTCAAACAAACGATCACAATACTGAATTGTCTGTAATATATAAAACTCACTGTTGGCCTGAAGAATACAATCCATTTTCATTATTATATTCCAACCTCAAAGTGCAACAATTGTACGATATAGCATATAACTTTTTATTCTGATCAAAAACTATAGTACAATACATTGATGTCTAGAAAAATCCTTTATCGATTGATTGTTTTCATTGGTTTTAATATCGAGAGAAAGAAAAAGACATATGCCCGTTGGTTATATTTTTAATATGCATTTATATCGACAACAGATTTAGCAACTTTAATCGTTTTTTAATCTTATTACAATTTGCAATATCTTCATTCTTTTTTAATATATATGTCGTCGGTTATCCCATTAAATTGTATAAGTTAATAAATCTTATTTTTTTTACAGAAGAAATGCATTTACATAGTTTTTTGCAATATATTTTTCTTGTTAAAAGTTTTTCTAACATTTTATATCTTTTAAGTTTATGATCAGTCGAAGTCAGCGAATATAATGGTCTAAAATAATTACAGCACGATAGATGTCACTTGATATAATATAAATATATTATATGTATTAGCTCTTGGTTATTTATAATTATTTTTTTTCCTAGAGCTGGTTTAAGGGGATCCTAAAGCCGTCTGTAATACCGACAATCGTACTTTTCTCCTCCCAGCAAACGAAAAAGGATTAAAAGATATTAAAATTTTTTAATACCTGTAAATCCCTTTTTTGGCGGAATTAGATGAAATTAGATGGGATTCGAAATGAGATGGTCCAATCCCATGGAATCAAAAAATCCTAGGCAACCGAGCGCCGTGATTAGCCGAGCCTGTGCCTAGGCGACCGAGCGCCGTGATTGGCGAACAGCGATCCGTGCTATGCGGATGGCTGGCCCTGGTGAGGCGATTAATTCCGTAAGAGCGGCTCGCGCTGTATAGGCGACTGGCGCCGAGGAGGCGATCAACGCCGTAGGCGACTTGCGCCGAGGATGCGTAGCGTCTGAGCGCTCTTGCCTTCGGCGACTGGCGCCGGAAAAGAAAAGACTTAATTAATTGTGGTCCCGTCGGGGACCTCCTTATATACTGTACGGTGCGGATTTTTGAACTCGAGAAGGTGCCGCGACGATGCGACGCATAGCGGCATCGATGCGAACTGCCGGTAATGCAGGAATTCGATATATACATATTGATTTCCAAATTTGGGATTCAATGGTATTTATTTCATTGTCGGAATAGTCGGAATTCAATGGAGTTCAACACGGACACTTTTCAATCCCTATCGTGGCATTCAATGGTATTCATTTTATTGTCAGAATAGACGGAATTCAATGGAATTCAATACGGAAAATTTTAATTCCTAGTTTGGCATTCAATGGTATTCATTTCGTTAACGGAATCAATGGTATTCAATGGAATTCATGACGAAACTTTCCAATCCCTAACCTGGCATTCATTTCGTTACGTTTTTGTGTCGGAATTGAATGGGATTCAAAAAAGACAAATTCTTTCCAAAATAAGGAATTCTATGATATTGAAACTATTTCAATCCCTTTTTTGGACAAAATGGAATTCGGAAAGTCCTTAATTGAATTCCTGGCAATCCCGTTTTAATTCTTTTCAATCTTTTTTCGTTTGCTGGGCTTACTTTTTATTGGTTTTATGGATTTAAAAAAATCTTGCACAGAATTAAAATATGTGCTCTACTCTGTGGACGACCACCGATTTAAAAAAAAATAAGTAAATAAAACAATAAAAAAATCCACTTTAACAATATTTGCTTCGTATAAAAATTCTACAACTTGATGTTACAAAATGAGGGTGCAGGTCCATTCAGTAGACATCAAGGAATATCATACCGTTTGTAGAATTAGGCTGAGACTCCAAACAAAAAAGTTAAACAAAAAGTACGATTACGTGAACGTGATGACACCGGACCAGCGGTTTGCGTGTAGCGAGAGATGGCGCAGCAATCGAAACAAGGACAGATGCCTCTCGTTAGACAAGGGCAGATATAGGCCAATAATATATAGAAAAAGATAGAAAACAAATTAGAACGGAATTAAAAATGTTCGACATTATCGACATCGAGGAAGTTCGGCCTTCACTATAGGATCCCCTTAATATCGATACATATTGCAAACATATTATACATATATACTGTGCCATTATTGACTTTCAAATTTCCATAATCATTTTTAGTAGAACAAAATAATTTTAATCACATATAACTTTCAATTTGAGTATATAATGTCTATACATATATAGTTTTTTATATGGAGAGAATGCACAAATGTTGACATTCAATTAATGATGTTATATCATTTTTACATTGTTTTATTTTAATATAACTAATTTTATATTAAACGTTCCTATATAGAGAGTTCCCCAAAATTTCCGGATGTGGAGTACAATACATAAATCTTTATGCTAAAAGAAGCAATCTTTTTCCTTTAGCAAAATTACGTCCAACAAGTAGTTTTTGCAACAGAGCAGAATACAATTAACGAATGAGCGCTCTTGTCTATGTAGCGCTCAGGG
>JASTWK010001820.1:0-24018 GCA_030770225.1 Temnothorax unifasciatus | reverse complement strand
GGAAGGAACTGCGCGATAAAGAGATCTCAAGCTTAACAAATACTACATTTACGCGAACGTTACTTCTGTAATAACTTACGATAATTTCTTCGCGTAAACGGGATTTTGTAGTAACTTACGATAATTTGCTCTGCGTAAACGAATGAATTATCGTAAGTTATTACAGAAGTAACGCTCGCGTAAACGTAGTAAGAGTGACATCAAATGATGTACGTATTATTAATGACGCCTTTATAACATCAATAATACGTTATTAAGACGTCATTCTGCTTCTTGGAAGTTTTGAGTACATTCCTTTCATTTCTTACCCAAGGAGCGCCAATGTGCGTATAACGTGCTTTTAATGCACGTACAATTGCATTCATTACCTCTGGCTTCAAAACCGCATTAATTGTGTGTTCAAAATGCGCGCATTCAAATACGTAATTAATGCAAATTGAGCATTCAATTTATAAATGGCAGGTTTTATAAAATATTTAAATCAGTATAATAGCTTCTGACTCATGATGAAACATTTTATTTAAGTTCTTAAATTTTATATAAATTGAATTTTAAATAAATGACATTTATTATGTCAAAAATAAATATATTCTTTAAATAAGAAGTTATTTTCTTCTGTGATAGCTGTACTGGAATATGCTCACAGCAATGCTTAAAAGCTAGGCACGAAGAAAAATTCCAATATAGTACACAGTTTACTATAGTTGTCCGATTGGGCTCCTCGATCAATGATCGTAGGTGCACTTTTTGGTATGCGCTTCCATAATATGCATTAAATGCGCATCTAATGCGGAACAAATATCCGCATTCAATGCAAAGTTTAATGTACATTCAAAGCGCATTATACGCGCATTGGCGCTCCTTGGGTATGTAAGTAAAGCAAAAATAATCTTACATATATATGTTACATTTTTGACAGTTGATACATATTAACGCAAACAAAAGAGTTTTTGAAAGTAATAAGCAATTATGATTTAAAAAAATGGCAGTCCATATTCAAAATAATTAAATAACTCTTGTCACATATAATTTCTCTGCCAGATTACAACTTCATACATATATAATAATGTAAAAAAATTTTTTATATATAAATGCTTGATTCGTCTAAATACATTGGTCATCATTATAGATATACCGTGTTTTTCCTTCAAGAAAGATAAGCATCTTCGAAAGAAGGAGAAAAAAAGTCGCGCAATGGATTATCGCTCAATTCTGCGTCCTGATCTTCAGGATCTTCTGAATAAGTATAAAGAAATACGCGATGTAAGTAAAAGATTAAAAATTATTAAAATAAATAAAAAGATGAGAGCTATAAAGCGGCTGTGGGCGAGTATCATTTTCGCGCATAGTACCACACTGAACACTTTATACATATTATACACATACCCTGCAGTAAACAATCTGCTCGCAATACACTGAATAAAGGTTTTAGTTATAATAACCAAGGCTTGGTGAAATAGCTTCAATTAAAGGATTTAGTGATTATGACGAAATAATTTGGTTATGGTTAACAAATTTGGTATAGTATATATATAGTATATATATATATATATATATATATATATATATATATATATATATATATATATATATACTATACCAAATTTGTATATACTATACCGAGTTTATATATATATATATATATATATATATATATATATATATAAACTCGTCACAAAAATTAAAGGAACACTTAAATTTTCTTAAAAATTAGGCAAAATTGAGCAGCTGTATCTTCGTTAAAAATGAACAAAATTTAAGTTTAAAAAAAGGGTTTTAAAGCTTGAAATCTCTACTTTCAGAAGATCACTATTTTCTTTTAGTTTCTGTGAGTTTGGTAATTTTTACATATAGAAAACCACGAGCTGGACAAAATGGGAAATTTTCTTCTCACTTTGTGGGCCTGTCACGTGCTCAAAAAAATCCTGCGAAATTTTTTGACTTTCCAATGTGAAAGCTCGAAGTTTTCCCTACAAAATCTTTTTTTAAAAATGTTTCTACGCTTTTTTGTTACTGAGTTAACGCGGATTGAATAAGAAATGAGCATTTTGACTTTGATTGCTCATAACTCCGTTAAAAATCATCGTACCGCAATTCGCAAAATCGATTCTTAAAGCTAAAACTTTGCTCTATCAAGCCGTATAATCGCCAATTTTTTAATAAAAATGTTTGGATACATTACAAGTGAGTAAAGATGTCGTAAAAATTTGCAATTTTTTACTTTCTTATTTAGATCCAAAAAACAATTGTGCAGAACAACAACAAAAATTTATTCTTTACGTTTTTTTCTACTTTTAAGTATCCTACAATTAAAAAAAATTTGCCGAATAGCTGTGAGATTTTCTTCATGGTGGCCACTATGGTTTTACGGGGCAAAACGTACAAAAAATTGTGAAATTGCTTAATTTCAGTAAAAATCAAGAAAAAAAATTAAAAATAACGTCTGGCGGACGTTGAAAAACTGTTTTCAATTACGCTGACAATACATTGAAGATGAGTAAGTGTCAGCATAAGCTAGAAAGACTTTTTTATAAAAAATTAATGTTTTGTGTTTTAAAAATTTGAAAAAATACCGCCGGCATTAGCGTTACCCAAAGCATACGAGGAGGTTGCTCGGTCGGATTTACGCTTTGTTATGCGCGCGTGCGCGTGCGTATGCGTATGTGTGTCATTCAGCTGAGACCCCGCGACTCGTCGCTTTCGCAGTATTTTATGACTCTAAACTCATTCATGCTATGTATACGTGCGCGCACACGCGCGTGTTTGTATGTATGTGTATGTATGTGTGTGTTCCGTATGCGTGTGTACTAGCGTACATGCGTGCATGTATGGGTGAGTGGATAGATGGTCGTAGGTGGTAAAATGAATTTTTTCAAATTTCGAAAACACAAAACATTAATTTCTTATTAAAAAAAGTCTTTCTAGCTTATACTGGTATAAATTTTAAAAAATTTATTTTACCATCTGTCCACTCACCCACACACGCACGCTACGCATGCATACATACACATACACGCATGCAGGCGCACGCACACACAGTCATAAATGAGTTTAGAGTCATAAAATACTGCAAAAGCGACGAGTCGCGGGGTCTCAGCCGAATGACACACATACACATACGCGCACGCGCACGCGCGCATAACAAAGCGTAAATCCGACCGGGCAACCTCCTCGTATGCTTTGGGTAACGCTAATGCCGGCGGTATTTTTTCAAATTTTTAAAACACAAAACATTAATTTTTTATAAAAAAGTCTTTCTAGCTTATGCTGACACTTACTCATCTTCAATGTATTGTCAGCGTAATTGAAAACAGTTTTTCAACGTCCGCCAGACGTTATTTTTAATTTTTTTCTTGATTTTTACTGAAATTAAGCAATTTCACAATTTTTTGTACGTTTTGCCTCGTAAAACCATAGTGGCCACCATGAAGAAAATCTCATAGCTATTCGGCAATTTTTTTTTAAATGTAGGATACTTAAAAGTAGAAAAAAACGTAAAGAATAAATTTTTGTTGTTGTTCTGCACAATTGTTTTTTGGATCTAAATAAGAAAGTAAAAAATTGCAAATTTTTACGACATCTTTACTCACTTGTAATGTATCCAAACATCTTTATTAAAAAATTGGCGATTATACGACTTGATAGAGCAAAGTTTTAGCTTTAAGAATCGATTTTGCGAATTGCGGTACGATGATTTTTAACGGAGTTATGAGCAATCAAAGTCAAAATGCTCATTTCTTATTCAATCCGCGTTAACTCAGTAACAAAAAAGCGTAGAACCATTTTTAAAAAAAGATTTTGTAGGGAAAACTTCGAGCTTTCACATTGGAAAGTCAAAAAATTTCGCAGGATTTTTTTGAGCACGTGACAGGCCCACAAAGTGAGAAGAAAATTTCCCATTTTGTCCAACTCGTGGTTTTCTATATGTAAAAATTACCAAACTCACAGAAACTAAAAGAAAATAGTGATCTTCTGAAAGCAGAGATTTCAAGCTTTAAAACCCTTTTTTGAAACTTAAATTTTGTTCATTTTTAACGAAGATACAGCTGCTCAAATTTTGCCTAATTTTTAAGAAAATTTAAGTGTTCCTTTAATTTTTGTGACGAGTTTATATTCCATTTAAAAGGGCAAAGTCCGTACTTTGAGATGGTATCAATGATTATGTTTGCCAATTTTTTTGTTAGGTGGTAGAAGACTGCAAATTTCAAGATTTTGGATATCTCACATATGTCCTTATTAAAAACTGACCACGCCTTTGTGTATGAACTTAATTGAAAATTAAACAAAGCACCATATAGTAGAAAGTTTGCCCTGTAAAACCTTTTTTCAACCTTTTTTTACGTTAATTATTCGCTGAGTAATTACAGTTTAAAAATCGGCAAAAATTTACTGACAAAAAGTGATCCCCTAATTTTTTTGAGCAGTATATATATATATATATATATATATATATATATAATATATATATATATATATATATATATACATATATATATATGTATGTGTGTATGTGTGTATGTGTGCGTGCGTGCGTACGTGCGTGCGTGTGTGCGTGTAAAATAATTCTTTTATTTAACAAAATAATAATTTTTCTGGAATAAAAACCACTTTTACTACACATACTATACAGGGTGATTCTAAAATAGGTGCGCTTATTTTGAGGAACGATAGAGTGACTAAAAACAAGCACTTTTCTCTAATAAACTTGTCAGCAAACGCATCGTGACGTCAGAAAACATTGTTGTCATTCGTAGGCCGTTTACTGGAACTCAGTTTGTCTGAACCCTAGGTTTGTTGTCATGTGCAAATCAGCTATTCGTGATTAGCGGATGCGAGATTGATTGTTTTGTGGTATTACCCTATAAGCGCGTAATATTATTTAATATTAAATAATATTCTAGGCATAATCTTAGAACAAAATACAATATTCCAGTAATATTAATAGATGGTTATATGTCCGCTCCTGATAATATTATATGAATATTATATGAATAGTTTGCACATGACAATAAACTGAATAAACCTAGGATTCAGACAGACTATATAGCTGAATTCCAGTGAACGGCCCACGCGTAATGACAACAATGTTTTCTGACGGAACAAGTGTGTTAAAAAAAAAACTTGTTTTTTAGTCACTCTATTGTTTTTCAAAATATGGGCATTTATTTCAGAATCACTCTGTATATAGAAAAAATAAGAACAGTTGCAATATTGTACTTTATTTTATTCCATATTGTTTTAGTAAAACAATTCTAAATAATATTTTTATGCGTGCCAGAAACTCGCGCGAAATAATATTTTTAAAAATATTTATATATTGTTTATAAAAAAATGTTTATAAAAAATTTCGTTTCGAACAATTACAATGTTAAAATATTGAAATTGTTTTATGTAATTTTATAAATTGTTTTAGCAAAAAGATAAAAAGAAATAAAAAATTCTCTACGCGCAGAAATTCTCTGCGCTATGTGTTTTCAGCGAGCAACAGCAGAAGTCCTTAGAATTCGAGCGCGAACAATCAGAAAAAATAAAAAATAAATTAAAGAATATGTTTTGCTGGTTCATGAAGCGCGAGGATCGATACAAAGCAAACTTGGATACTCTAGAGAAAAAGAATAAGGAATTGAATTATAATCTAGCAAATGTGCAACGTGAACGCGATCATGCTGTACTCTTAAACAATGCCAAAGGTAAACAAAAATGACAACTGCACTAATCGCGATTTAAATATTGTTTCATGTATGTACGTAAGAATCAGAATTATAAATAACGTTTTTGTAACGCTTCTGCAAAAATACTTCAAAAATTTTATAAGCTTGTATATGGGAATTACCATGGTGGGGAGACAGTATCTAGCTTTCCACCATTGGAATTACATTAAAAAATTAGTCACATAATGCAAATTAAGAAAATCTTAATATAAAAATTCACAAATAAAAATAATTAAAGGTGGACAAATAAAAAAAAAATTAAGGTCAAAACAGTTTCTGAATTACAGGTTGAAATCGATCTTTTACGCACGCAAATAGAACAGCTCAGAAATAATCACAAACAGCAGTTAATGTTGCAAGATAAATCTCACGAGGATGAAATTTCTAAATACAAACGTCTTTTGGATAGTACGAACGCAAAGTCGCTTTTGGTATTAATTATTTATTTCTTGTTATGGTTATTTATTTATTAAGCTCATTGTAGTGTTCTACATAACGTAAAACTTTACTACAAGTTCATAGTTATTTATTTAATTGTATCCAATTAATTTATCCTTGATAAACAGATTAAGAGACATATATGTATTTGTTTGTTAAAAGGAACGAAGTGTAATGAAAAAGGACAAGTGTAAGAATGTAAAGAAGAATATTGTGATAAATGAAGAAAATAGAAAACGGAAAGAAAAACTATATGACGAGTAAGAAAAATTATTTTACTTTTAATGTATTTTTTTATTCAAATATTTATTAAATTTTTATTAGAAATGACATTAATATTTTGAAGATTTTACGTAGAAAATTTAACACATACAGCTAAATGTAAATTAATTTATTAATGTTTTTTTTTTTAATTCTTGAGAATGGAATTCTGTTAAAGAATTAAAAAAAAATAGAAAGTTTTAAAATTCGGAAAGATAAATATATAGTGATTTATATAATTATTAATAACATAATAATTATTAATAAAATTACAATTGTTTAAGATTACCTGGTTTAGAGGTTGATAAAGTTGTCCGTAAAAGAAGAAAACTATTTCAAGATGACAAGGAAGTGAGTGACATCGTTTAAGGATGACATTATTTTTAAATTGTTATACGTATATGTATAAGATTGCTTATACATATATGTATAAGGTTTTAGGTTGTAATTAATATTAAAAATATATATATTTTTATGATTGTTGCACACCTATAATGCACACACTTACACGTATAAGTACGTACATATTTCAAATAAATAATTTATTATTATTTTGTACGCAAAAATTTGTTTTGTGAAGGATATAAATAAGTTACAATTATTAATATAATTAATAGAAGGAGCTGCGACATAATACATTTATTTAAATATCCAATAAAACAACAAAACCAAATAAAACGTTAATAACTAATAAATAACATTAGTACAGATGACTGATGCAAGTTTTCTTTTTTAATTTTAAAGCCTTAATTAAGAATATAATTGTATTAATTATATAAATATATGTAAATAGGTTTCTCGTTATTAAATAACTTCTCGGAAATATTGATGGTTAACTTTATTCTCCTATTTCAAGAACTAAATATTTTTATTTACCAATTCGACGATTGAACGAATTCCAACTGTTCGTATAATCGATCTTTAAGTACCCATATGTGTTTAAGTGTCCAACATGTGATAATGGCTATGGTATTCTTCCCTCTTGCGGAAGAAATCTGGAAATTTCTAAACAAATAAATTCTATGAATTAATATATTATAATATTATGTGTATGTGTGTGTGTGTATGTGTGTGCTGAGAGAGAGAGAGAGAGAGAGACCGGGGAAAATTTATGTCAAAAATTTTTTAATAGAGTCAATGCACCATTTGTGGCCACTTTAAGGATTTTTGACGAAATAAATGCGTTTTAATTAAATTCTTTTTGTTATATACCTGGGGGAAAAACCTCTTATTTATTCATATTAGTTTATATTAGTTTATATTAGTAGATATATGATTATATATAATCAAGGACGGCAGTTTGGTCTAGTGGTAGAGCGCCAGACTCGTAATCTGTGGAACCAGGTTCGAGTCCACTAGAGCCATGTAAACATGGAATGTTTTTCTGGCAGCTGCGCCCCTCCGTGCAAGATAGGCTCTTGTGCGGAGCAAACTGGGCTCCGTCTTTCGGAAGAAACATTAAGCTGTTGGTCCAAAGGGTTAAAGTGAGAGGAGAAGGGTAGTAGTGCAAAGGTTTGGGTAACGTTCCTTATAAAAACGCCTTGCAAGCCCTGCGGGGATAAGCAATAAAGATAGTTTATGAGTTTTTTTATGATTATATATAATCATATAAGAAATAGAAAATATATATATAATCTTATATAATCATATATGACCATAAAAGAGATTATACGGCCAAAATTTATATGAACATATAAGACCGCTTCTTATATGAACATATAAGACATTATAAGGGTTTTTTTTCCCGGAATGATTCTAGATTCATACTTATATTTTTCTATTAATAATAATCCTTTAACTGTAGCGCGCTTAAAATCAAACGTTCGTCGTGTTCGAAATTATAGATTAATGCAGCTTTACATAATTAAATTAATATTTATAATTTATTTTGTTCATATTTTTTGGCTATATATTTTGTATCTTATAAAGCTGTGTTTGAAATTGAGTAATATTAGCGCGTAGTTTAAAACTAAATTTTTATAATATGGTAATTAATTCTAAGAATATTTTACTGTGTTGTGAATTGATAATTGAGTACTGAATATTAATATACATGTACATGTATGTATATGTGTGTATGCCTTCTTTAATTAATGATAGATTTTCGTGGATGTTAATGTATATATTTTCTGCAAATAAAAGACACTTTTTACGACATATATATATATATATATATATATATATATATATATATATATATATATATATATAGATTGACGGTCGTAATGCCATATAGATTCACAATATATCGACGAGTAATTTAATTAAATGTTCGTTTACGCAGGAAGCAGCTAAGGGCCAGGGCACGTACATTGCCGTGGGGTCTTACGCCACTTTACGTGAAAATCGCCTTACGCGACACGTAAGCCAAACGTACGGCAACGCACATAGAAAAACGTAACGTATGGTATGTCATTACGTTTTTCTATGTGCGTTGCCGTACGTTTGGCTTACGTGTCGCGTAAGGCGATTCTCCCGCAAGTTGGCGTAAGACGCTACGGCAATGTACGTGCCCTGGCCCTAAGACTGTTGGGCTGGTTCCATACGGTGCTTTGCCACTTCGCCTGCGTTCTACGCTTATAGTTACGCTCCACTTGGACCTGATCGCCGTATAATCGACACTTCGAAGTGCGCCAGGGGCTAAGGTTGCGCATTTTGCCGCACAAGCAATTGCCTGAAACGCTGACTGAAGAAGTTAAGTAACCATCGGAAACCGGATCGATAAAATCGAGCTATCTCTTCCCGATCGCAGAACATGCGGGGAAACTGTGTCATGTTTTATATGGATGTGATGTAAAGGAACTTTAACAATAAACAAACCATTTTTTAAATAATTTTTGGAATAAATGTGTGCAGTTTGGTTCGTCCTTATCATACTATTATATAAAACCCGACTATTTATTTGTCTGTCCGTCCATCCGGTGTGTTCGCGAACTGCTCATTTGTTAGTGGACCAAATTTTTACCAAAAGTATATGAAACAGGAGTAGAATTTCCCGGGGAGTGCCATGATGTGTATAGTTTTTCGTTACCGATTTTCTGGAAACCGGTTTTTCTAATTTTTTCTAATTTTCGGGAAATAATTGACCGAATTTCAAGGAATTGTATATGAAGTAGGGGTAGAATTTTCCGGGAAGTGCTATAAAGTGTATAATTTTTTGTTACCAATCTTTTTGGAAATCGGTTACAAAATTTTTCCAATTTTTTCGGGAATTACTTGACCGAATCTTAAAGAATTGTATATGAAGTGTAGGGGTGCATTTTTCGTTACCGATTTTTTTGGAAACCGGTATCAGAAATTTTTCAAATTTTGTAGGAACAGGGGTAGAACTTTCCGGGGAGTGCTATAATAAAATGAATAATTTTTCGTTACCGATCTTTTTAGAAAAATCGGTTATGAAAACTACTCATTTGTTAATGGATCAAATTTCAAAGTATGGTATATGAAGTAAGGGTAGAATTTTCTGGGGAGTGCTATAAAGTGTATAATTTTTTGTTACAGATTTTTTTGGAAACCGATACCGAAATTTTTTCAATTTTTCAGGAATTAATCAACCGAATCTCAAAGATTGGTATATGAAGTAGGGGTAGAGTTTTCCGGGGATTGCCATGATGTGTATAATTTTTTGTTATCGATCTTTTTGGAAACCGGTTCAGAAATTTTTCAAATTTTTTTGGAAATAATTTACCAAATGTTAAAGAATTATATATATGGAGGGGTAAAAGTCATAGTGGTATAAGTCAATTTTTTTTAAATTTTTTCTCGCGTGCATAGATGCAATCTATACAATATATAAATTGCATCTATGCACACGAAAAAATACGTTTAAAAATTTGACTTACACCACTATGGTTTTTACCCCTCCATATGAAATAGAGGTAGAAAGAACTAAGGAATGTAATAGAACCGGTTACGAAATTTTTCCAATTTCTCGAAAAATAACAATTAGTTCGCGGTCAGACAGACAGACATAGAAGTTAGGTACTTATCCCAGCGAGAAATGACCTATCGAATCGACGTCAAATTGACGTCGAAATCATCGATATTACATCCATATCGAAATAATGCTCGAAATTTGAAGCTTATTTCGATGTTTGTGCTTTATGACATTTTTTAAAAGAAAAGATTATTTGTGACATACATTCATCGCGCCAGACTGTAAACAGGCAAATTATGTATTTTTTGTTAAGACATCGATATTTCATCATTTCGATATCGATTTGAAGCTATTTTGATTTGCCTGTCAAATATATAATAACTTGCCATTATATAAAATACAATATGAATAAAAAATTATATTGTATTGGCAGACATGGATAATGTAAATATTTTATAATTTGAACATTATAATAATTGCATTACAATATTAATTTTTTTAGGCTTTCATTTCTAGTTACTTTATAACTGTAAAAGTCACAACAAAATTCCTGTTTGTAATTTGACAATTTTGAAAATTAAAATATTATATAACATTTTCAGTACTACATCCGCTCATTTATTAAATAAGAAGTTAAATTAAGCAACTAATTAATAAATTATTAATATTAATTATTAATACAATAAGGTATTTACATTTATCAAAATAAAAAATAAGTTCAATTATGAAAATAAATATTAATAATTGGACTTATTAAAAATTAAATAATTTGTTCAGATATTGCGCTCGAATTCTTTTCGCGTTTTACAACGCCCGATCGTTTCATATTAGATGGCGCGATGCGCGAGTTGCCACTCTCAAAGAGCCCCTGCCGGCCCCACCTCTTTCCTCACTCGTTAGGTGTCATGGCCGCACTTGCTTGCGTTTCTTCGAACGTGTCGAGTCTGTTACCTCTTTCTTAACGGATTGATCGTTGCGGCACGTGTTCTGGAGACCAACCGAGCGAGAGTCGGATCACCAGGGAGAGCTCACTGCCAGGAAAGGGAGAGCTGCGGCAGCTAGCGTCCGAGAGGGAGAGTCGAGGCGAGGAGTCCGGTTCAGCGAGCGGAGCCCTTAAGAGATTTTCATTGGGACGCCATATTTGTTACTTTTATTTGAGGATTCATATTTTTAGGGTTTATACCGTCATTTTTAAGGATTAACCATTAATTAAAGGTTAACTATCACTTGAAGGTTAACCATCATCCAAAGAAAAACCCTTAAAATTGGGTATAACCGCCAATTAAAGATTAACCTTCAAATGATGGTTAACCTTCAATTGGCGGTCCGAAATCACTCCCAACTTTAAGAGTTTTTCTGTGGTGTTTTTTTAACGGTTTTTTTTAACACCGAAAGTTGAGTGCATTTTTCCATAAGGGTATATCAGTAATTATTATATGCTATTTATGAAATTTAACATAGCAAGTGTTTATATTATATCTATTTCAACAGTTATTTAACTTATTGTTAGAGATGTTGATTTTGTACAGACATTTTATTCTCAAAGTCAAACATTTCAAAAATATAAACTCATAAAAGAGAGAAAATTAAATACACATCTGTTCTACTAATTCTAATATTAATTTGTTTACAATTTATGTCTTTTTTTACATTTTGCATACAAGACTGTTTATATTTTGACGTACATATGATCAGTATATTAGGAACAAGTTATGGCGCAATTTACTTGGGATATAAAATAACCATTTACTTTTACTTTTAATAATTTATTTTTAATTTAAACAAATTGACTTTGTAAAAAAAATGCATTAATGACAAACTTCATTCAATGACAAACTTTCCTAAATCTTAATTACACTGAATCAATCTATGTTAATTGCACTAAGTCAATCTGTCAAATCTGTTTTTTTGTGATAATAAATATACATTATGTGCAATATATATTCTCTATCTAGACTTAAATAATATATATTTGCGATTATAAATACATATATGTACAACTCTATCTAGCGACTTAAATAATATATGTTTTTGATAATAAATACATATATATGCAACTCTATCTAGACTTAAGTAATATATTTTTGTAATAATAAATGTGCATATATGTGCAATTCTACCTAGATAAATAAATTAATTGTAAAAATTATTTCTATTGTAAGTTTTGTGCTCTTCTAATAAAGATATTGGGGAGAAATAAATAGATAATTTTTGATATATTTTCGATATACTATTAAACACATAAGTAGTGGAATGTGAATATATTTATTTATTTTAATGTATAATACAAGAAAAAGATCATGTTTTATGGTTTCTAATAATAGCTGCAGTGAGGAAATAGTAATCAATATCGAGTCGAAATCGATTTATTCTGAATTGAAAAGTCATCGAAAGTGATACCACATTTCCATCGAGATCGATGAATATTTCAATTACTTTTCGATATACGTTTTCGACGTCAATTTGATGTCGATTCGATGGGTCATTTCTCGCTGGGTATATATATAGATAGAGGTAGAAAGAACTAAAAAATGTAATAGAATTAGAGAAATTGCTAATAGTAAAAAGATTTCCGATTTCTGTTAAAAAAAAAATGTGCATGAGTACTCCAATTTCCGCAAACTTTGAGATATAAAGCTGAATATTTTTATGGATAATTTTTTGTTACCGATTTTTTGGAAACCGGTTTGGAAATTATTTAAATTTTGAGAAATAATAAGTATTAATTGACCAATTTTCTTAAAACCAGTGCCAAAATTTTTTTAATTTTTGGAGGATAAGTTTAATTTTTCAATAATGTATAATTTTTTATATCACACGTGCGTGGAAAGTGGCCCATTCCGCGCGCGCCATCTGTACGACAAATAGCCAATTCCCCACGCGAGAAATTCCCCACTCAAACCCGTGCGGGAATGAGATATTCCCGCACGCAGTGCGGGAATATCTCATTTCCGCACGGCCTCGAGTGAGAAATCTCTCGCGCGTGCGAAATCGGCCATCCGTCGCACAGATGGCGCGTGCACAATAGGCCACTTTCCACGCACTTTGTAATATAAAATAGGGTGTGTAACACGTGCGGGTTGAGAATTGGACACGAGTGCGGAGTGGACGCACGAGCCGAAGGCGAGTGCGATCACCCGCACGAGTGTCCAATTCTCAACTTCCCGCACTTGTTGCACAAATAACTATTTACACTCATGGAATCACAGTATGAAAACATTATTTCAGCTTTTGAATTGTCGTGCGTCAAATACTTGTAAATATATTCAACTAGATTGCCTGCACGCAGTGCGGGAATATCTCATTCCCGCACGGGTTCGAGTGGGGAATTTCTCGCGTGGGGAATTGGCTATTTGTCGCACAGATGGCGCGCGCGGAATGGGCCACTTTCCACGCACGTGTGATATAAAAAAATGTACATAATCAAATTGCATTTAATTAGGAAAAAAAAATTTTTTTAATGTTTAATAACCGTCATAAAAATTCTACAAAAAAATCAATAGTCTAGACATCATTCATCATTCTGCTTCACCTTGCACAGTTTTTCCAATCTCTAACGCTTTCCGCGCCATGGCAACCGCGCCGCCCTCGGTTTCGTGACCGCCGACGTACCAATCGGGATGTACATACATGAAGAGCGCCTTCAATTCCACAGGCTTCCACAAGGGTATCATGGCTCAAACCACCCCACGCTTTCGGAAATAATATTCTGTACACGCAACATTCCTGGACACAGCCAATACAGTAAATGTTTCTAGCCTGCCAAATGACATACTTTATTGATGGCGACACGTTCATCTCCTTTTCCAGTTTAAACAGATACTCTTCATACGATACAACTTTCGACAACATTATTATCTCTCCGCTCGGGTCAACCTAACAAAAATGTTTTACATTAAACGATAATCGAAAATATATCCAAAACAAAAAGACAAATTATAGAGGAAGAGTTTTTCTTACTTCAATTCTCCACAGCGTGTCGCACAATGTCCATTGACTTCGCGTCTATACAATTTCCAAAAATTCAAGAAAATCAATGTTCCAGACATCGTCATTCTCCTCCACCTCTTGCACAGTTTTCCCAATCTCTAATGCTTTCCGTGCCATGGCGACCGCGCCGTCCTTGGTTTTGTGACCCCCCCTGCACCGATTAAGAAACACGAATAGAGCGCCTTCAATTCCACAGGCTTCCACAAGAGCATCATTCTCTAAATCGCCCCACGCTTGCGGGAGTAACATTCTGTACAACCAATTTTTCAACGCCACCGGCACACACTCAATCCAATAATAGTCTTCAGACTCTGTAGTCTTACAAATGATGTACTTTATTGATGGCGACACGTTCATATTCTTTTCCAAGTAAAATAGATACCCCTTATGCAGTACATATTTCGACAATATTATTATCTCTCCGCTCGGATCGACTTTACAAGAATATTTTACATTAAGCGATAATCGAAAATATATCCAAAGAGAAGACAAATAGAGAGAGAATTTTCCTTACTTCGAATCGATTCTCCACAGCGCGTCTCAGGATATCTATTTGCGGTAAGTCAAAGTTTTTCACGTTTTGTATCATTTCTAAAAATTCCTTCTGAGCCAAAGCCACGGCTTTCTCAAACTGTTCTTCTTTTTCCTGGCTGTACAACGGAAAATTCAGTCTATATATGCGCGCAGTTAAATCAGTACATAATGATAAATATCTGAAACAAATGCAAATGCAATTATTCTGAAGAAGTGTTCTGGGCAGAATGTAACATCACAAGGATCCATTTATTACAATGACCCTGCACCGTACATTTGAGAATCGTTATCTCTAGCATCGATTTTTTTGATTAGTCTGACATAAATGATCTTAAACATTTCACCAATAACTCTGTCCTCTGTCCTGTCTGAAAGTACATTCCTCAGTATCTCACAACCGAAATGGCAGTAGATCAGTCCCGCAGTGGTTAGTTTTATTGTCTAATCATACCCTGATTCCCTTATGATGGTACTCATCGATTCCTCGAAATCTCTAATAAAAAAAGAATAAATAATGGTGTCGCAAAAACAGAGATTTTTTTTAATGACGCATAATTAAATAGTACAAATATATTTTACTTCATGTGATGATCATATCGATGTCTGGATGGATCATATTGTCCGCCAATACCCACCACGATATCACAGGTATCTAAGAAACTTTTATCTCGAGATCTAAAAATTTAATTGTATATCTATAAATTCTGCAACCCAATATTTTATATTCAATTCCAATATAATAATCCATGTCAATTCTTTTTCTCGATATCTCTCGATAAAATTCTTGGCTCTTAGATGAGGGTAATTACCTCTCTATAGATGCATCCTTATATTGTGGTAGCAATTTTAAGAGTGCACAGGCAAGGACCTCAGAGCAACGAAAGAATTCGTCGCGCGTGCCGATCTTCACAATCGATTTTCTCGACATCATGAGAAGATTGGAGAATCCGCCAGAAAGCACGCTTATTGATATAATCGACTGAAAACTGTGATCATCATATTAAATTACGAGATTTAATGCTACATTAAGGTATTCCTTTCATGACACCAAAGTCTTAAGAATTAACTGATTTTTTGGTACGAGAAAGTTAAAATGCATATCTTTACGCGAGAAAAAAATTAAACCACATTACCGAACATATAAAGAAGAATTATGACTTTGAAAATTCGATATTTTATATGTGACGTTATCGAAAAAGTCTATTTTTCACATTTTAATGTAATAATTTGTTTATCAAATCGCTTAAGATATTAAATATTAACTACGCTACATATTCGCTAAACTCTAATACTTTCGATAGTGCCGATAAAAATACAGAGTCACCAAATATTTAAACAAAATATTTATGTTAAAAGTTGACTTGAAATGTGGTTTATAGATGAATATTTTTAATGGCGACTTTCAAGGAATTATTTGGCAACGCTGCAAGCTGTGCACTCATGTCACACTTTAGTTCATCTAAAGGCATGTCACAAGTAGTACACCACAGTTCAGCTGCAAGCATTTTAATTTCTACAAGTCGACGTCCATTAAAAACTGGATAATTTGCAAAATCGGATTTCTTTACCAAAATATAAATTACAGTTACAATGCTAATTATCTTGTTCTTCCAGTTATTTAATTAATAATATTATCGTTTCTGTAACCTTACCTTATTGAATCTTTTCTTTGTAGAATTGATAATATTTTGAGTGCGCTGCTTTACTTTTATTTTCACAAATTGTCCCTTATTTTTGCCAACATTACTCCTCACTTTATGTTTCTTATCACTCATTATTATTATAAAATCTCTCTTTGATAAAAAGAAAATGTCACAATATTATTGATTAATGAAATTGACACTTACATTGACACTTTTGTTATCAACTTCACATTTTACAATCGGCGCCCTGAAAAGCGCAGCGTTGCCATATTGTTCTGACAGTAAAATTTATCGAAAAATAAAAAATTTCTAAATACACATAATATTTTCACTTTTTTCTTATAATTAAACATAATAATCAATTATAACTTGATTTTATATAAGTTTAATGCAATATACAAGAGTTTGCTGAGGCTCTGCTTAAGCGCCTACAAAATACGCTCCTCCGTGAAAGGAATACCTTAAGTACATATATATCGCTATTTAACAAATCAACAGATCGTATAGCGAAACATGAGTTCCACCAGAAGCTCTTTTCCCAGCGAGAAATGACCTATCGAATCGACGTCAAATTGACGTCGAAATCATCGATATTACATCCATATCGAAATAATGCTCGAAATTTGAAGCTTATTTCGATGTTTGTGCTTTATGACATTTTTTAAAAGAAGAGATTATTTGTGACATACATTCATCGCGCCAGACTGTAAACAGGCAAATTATGTATTTTTTGTTAAGACATCGATATTTCATCATTTCGATATCGATTTGAAGCTATTTTGATTTGCCTGTCAAATATATAATAACTTGCCATTATATAAAATACAATATGAATAAAAAATTATATTGTATTGGCAGACATGGATAATGTAAATATTTTATAATTTGAACATTATAATAATTGCATTACAATATTAATTTTTTTAGGCTTCCATTTCTAGTTACTTTATAACTGTAAAAGTCACAACAAAATTCCTGTTTGTAATTTGACAATTTTGAAAATTAAAATATTATATAACAGGTACATTTTCAGTACTACATCCGCTCATTTATTAAATAAGAAGTTAAATTAAGCAACTAATTAATAAATTATTAATATTAATTATTAATACAATAAGGTATTTACATTTATCAAAATAAAAAATAAGTTCAATTATGAAAATAAATATTAATAATTGGACTTATTAAAAATTAAATAATTTGTTCAGATATTGCGCTCGAATTCTTTTCGCGTTTTACAACGCCCGATCGTTTCATATTAGATGGCGCGATGCGCGAGTTGCCACTCTCAAAGAGCCCCTGCCGGCCCCACCTCTTTCCTCACTCGTTAGGTGTCATGGCCGCACTTGCTTGCGTTTCTTCGAACGTGTCGAGAGTCTGTTACCCTCTTTCTTAACGGATTGATCGTTGCGGCACGTGTTCTGGAGACCAACCGAGCGAGAGTCGGATCACCAGGGAGAGCTCACTGCCAGGAAAGGGAGAGCTGCGGCAGCTAGCGTCCGAGAGGGAGAGTCGAGGCGAGGAGTCCGGTTCAGCGAGCGGAGCCCTTAAGAGATTTTCATTGGGACGCCATATTTGTTACTTTCATTTGAGGATTCATATTTTTAGGGTTTATACCGTCATTTTTAAGGATTAACCATTAATTAATGGTTAACTATCACTTGAAGGTTAACCATCATCCAAAGAAAAACCCTTAAAATTGGGTATAACCGCCAATTAAAGATTAACCTTCAAATGATGGTTAACCTTCAATTGGCGGTCCGAAATCACTCCCAACTTTAAGAGTTTTTCTGTGGTGTTTTTTTAACGGTTTTTTTTAACACCGAAAGTTGAGTGCATTTTTCCATAAGGGTATATCAGTAATTATTATATGCTATTTATGAAATTTAACATAGCAAGTGTTTATATTATATCTATTTCAACAGTTATTTAACTTATTGTTAGAGATGTTGATTTTGTACAGACATTTTATTCTCAAAGTCAAACATTTCAAAAATATAAACTCATAAAAGAGAGAAAATTAAATACACATCTGTTCTACTAATTCTAATATTAATTTGTTTACAATTTATGTCTTTTTTTACATTTTGCATACAAGACTATTTATATTTTGACGTACATATGATCAGTATATTAGGAACAAGTTATGGCGCAATTTACTTGGGATATAAAATAACCATTTACTTTTACTTTTAATAATTTATTTTTAATTTAAACAAATTGACTTTGTAAAAAAAATGCATTAATGACAAACTTCATTCAATGACAAACTTTCCTAAATCTTAATTACACTGAATCAATCTATGTTAATTGCACTAAGTCAATCTGTCAAATCTGTTTTTTTGTGATAATAAATATACATTATGTGCAATATATATTCTCTATCTAGACTTAAATAATATATATTTGCGATTATAAATACATATATGTACAACTCTATCTAGCGACTTAAATAATATATGTTTTTGATAATAAATACATATATATGCAACTCTATCTAGACTTAAGTAATATATTTTTGTAATAATAAATGTGCATATATGTGCAATTCTACCTAGATAAATAAATTAATTGTAAAATTATTTCTATTGTAAGTTTTGTGCTCTTCTAATAAAGATATTGGGGAGAAATAAATAGATAATTTTTGATATATTTTCGATATACTATTAAACACATAAGTAGTGGAATGTGAATATATTTATTTATTTTAATGTATAATACAAGAAAAAGATCATGTTTTATGGTTTCTAATAATAGCTGCAGTGAGGAAATAGTAATCAATATCGAGTCGAAATCGATTTATTCTGAATTGAAAAGTCATCGAAAGTGATACCACATTTCCATCGAGATCGATGAATATTTCAATTACTTTTCGATATACGTTTTCGACGTCAATTTGATGTCGATTCGATGGGTCATTTCTCGCTGGGTTGTAGTTCTTTTAAGTTGTGTCTTAACGTTGCACGCCAAAGAACGTGCGTTTTAAATAGGATTTCGTACTTCTAAAACTGACCGTTTTCCAGCAGAGAGTAGCTATAAGTGTCGGTCTACAACCTCGCTTTAAGAAAATATTTTATCTCTAAGCCGTAAGCTCTAAGCTCTAAGCTTTAAGCTCTTAAATAAACTTTACGCCGTTGATGACTCACAACGTTTCGTTACACTTATACGTTACCATACGAAAGTCTTAGTGCGGAGGCTCTCCCTTTTATTTTTGATCTGGAAAATGATATGCCAACTTCACAGACACTGTTATTGTTGTTATTTCAAATTCATGTTTAAACATTTTATTCATCCCCCGTTATAATGTGCTCCAAGAAGATTGTATCGCATTATAATAATAAAGAATATTCGAATAGAGCAAAATCATACAAAATTCCGCGTGATTATCATTAATTAATTAACACTACACGCAGACACCGTGGGCCTTGTATAGGTAAAGGCACAGTCGATTTTTTATTTATGATTCTCACGGGACGCGTGTGTCGATCAGCTCCCCTTCCTAAAAAAAAAACTTAGTTCCAACCTAACTGGGTATATCTGGGTGAGTGCTTCAAAAACAGTGTCAATTTAATGCACAATCGTGTAAAGCACACTCGAAAGAACGTGAGAATAGAGAAATTATCGAATGTAAATCATTTTTTTAAATGTAAACATAAAAAATTATTTTATAAAGCACTAAATATTTTGAAAACATAATGGCTTAATTAATAAGTTTTCCATAACAAACATAACATATTTTATTCTTTAATTTTTTATTTTTCGTAGGAAATTGTTTCGAAGCGCATAAAAAATTATTTCGAAAAAAATCGAAGACTGTGGTTGCTACGTGTTACCCGCTGAAAATATCGTGGACTTGGCTGTTTATTGTTTATTCACGTCCATTTTATGCTCATAGAGAAGTCATAGAGCCTACCAGTGGATGGTTCCAGGTTCCACTGAAAACGCGGGCATGTCCTATTCTCAGACTTTTCTAACTTTTCTGCTGCAGGTAACAGATGGTAACAGATCTCGAGATTTTAACTAGTTCGCTAGTTCCGCGTGGTTCCGCGTCGAGTGGTTCGGGGCGTGGTAACGTGGTTCCGCGTGTTTCAAACATAACCTTCAATAACCTCTTTCATTCAATTCATTCAATTGCATGTGCACTACGCACAAGTGTGAAAAATGGCCTAAATCTCTACGCAGTAAATGGAAAAGGAAATGCAGGGCGATCAAGAGAGAACGTTACGCGGTAAAAGAATTAGACAGACTGAAGAAAACTCTTGGTATTGATGCTAATGTATCGAAGGATGTCGAAATGGCAGACATTAGCGAAATCGCTACTGGTAAGATCCACACTAACTGCATTAATTGTTTAGCTAAACCCTTATAATGGACTGTTTTAATGTTGTATACATATATTATAATGTAACATGTATTATTTTTACAATTGATAGTTGTCAACGCTGAAAAGTAAAACAAGATGTGAAGGCTAAGCGGGTCAAAGATACAGAGCCTCAGACCGAGACAGGTGAAGAACAGATGGAAGTGGAAGGTGCTAGAGTGTATAATAAGAAAACATTACGGGATCAATATGGCAATTATCCTGCGTGGATGAGCCATAGGAAGATAATGAAGCACAAAAAGGGCAGAGCAAAAACGCAGAAAGCAACCAAGAAGACAGGCAAGAGAGTTACTAGACGACAGAAGAAAGCAAAGGAAGAAAATAAAATTCTTTAATTGTCAAATTAATTTTTATGTTACTTATTAATTTTTAAAACATTATGATTATATTGCTTTCTTCTTTTGTAAAAATAAAAAAATTTATGAAAGAAAGAATATTTTATTTCTAGAAAAAACTCTAAACAAGTATATTCAGTCTAGTATGAACTAACAAGTACAAAATGTCTCTTTGTAATATGTGTAATATATCCAATGTATGTCTATTCACAGTATTAACTTCAATCAATATTCTAATTTTTTCTTTACCAAATGTTTATCATTAACTGAATGTAACTAGAGATCTCTATACAGTATCTATCATAAAAAGAACCTTTTCATAATTAAATAACAATCATTATACCCTATGTTAAACATTATTTTGATATTATAATATAATGCTTTACCTTCATCCATATTAAAATCTAGATTAGTATGAAAGAATACAAAAATGTAGAATTTACTTCATTTTATTATAAAGATATGAGTGCAAATACTCATAATATAAAAATTACACTATTACTATTATTAGCTTGATAAATATAACAAATGCTAACTGATGGCAGTGATATTTACGACAGAAACAATTCACGTAAATCTAATAGCTACTGTTACGTCAGTACTTTGAGATAAAATGACCAATATTGCTTTGTAGTTTGAAAATTAAAATAAATATTCTGGTTTTAAATGTACAGCATTGTCTTCTATATAAACATGTCTCTGATTTAAAAGTATTATTAAAATTATCCTCACATATCCCGAAGGCGCAAGAAATTTATAATGAAAATATATCGCTATCTACTGTTAAGTAAAGTAGTATAGTAACACTATCTACTAAAATATCAAGTAAAATAGTAGATAGTACTACTATTCATTATTAAGTATCAGATTGATAATAATTTCCGCGTGACGTTTTAGCAACTCTAGAAGTTCAACGATCCTGCAAATTATTGATATCTGCAACGTATTCTTAAACGATTTTCTAATTCCGCGACACGATTCATCAGATGATGTATTTTTCTCATTTCTGCCTCATATTGTCTCATCTTGCTTTTCATGTCATATACTTCTGGTTGCATCAGTTGCTAGAAACAAAAATTGCATAATTTATAAACAATATAAATTATGTACATTTTATTAATACACTTTGATCGCAATACAGTGTATTCGAGGTTAAAGTAAAGAAGAATAAAATTATACTATTAGATCATAACATTAGTTAACTTATTTGTTTCTTCCAAAAGAGAAAAAATTGTAAAAGTCTCGCTATTACTGAAGTAACAGATTGAGAGATTTTTAAGTAAATCGGTCACAAAGATTGTAATATCAAAATATCAAGATCATGTACGTTTTTTATGCTGAATGCTGAAAATCTAATCTTTTTTATTATAAGAAATATACATATAATAAAGAAAGAATTTCCAATAACAGTACCACTTCTTACATTAGATCAGTGATGAAACAGATCTGAAAAGAATAAAAAATAAATATTTTTTTGCGCATATTATTTACATGAGTTTATTATTTATATACGCGTCTTCTCACATGCACTAAATAATTTTTTATGGGCAAAATTATTTACGAAATTTCTGCTGTGCACTATATTGTGATTTAAGTGTATAATATTTTAATGTTCCTCAAATACCACATTTTCGACGGTTCTCTTCATCTCGTTAATACTTTCGACCGCCAATGTAACTTAGTGTTCATCTCGGAAGCCTCTGTATCTCTCTTTCTGTTTCTGGCTACGTGCTGAAAAATTAATATATTTTCTTATCAACTACATATCGTATTAATAACACAGGCACACAAAAAAAAGTGGTCTGTACCAAAGACTAGACCCATCATTTCTTATGTATTTTGACGTGCTGAATCCAAATCCGGAGTCAAAATTGACCCCCACCACACTAATTTTATTGCGAAAAACCACCATTGAAAACGGAAAATCCCAATATAAGGTGGGTCAGCGTTAGGTATAAATGTGGCAACCAACTGTAAGACCCAATCTATATGTACTTTGATGTCCTGAATCCGAATCTCGGGCCAGCATTACTGTACCAACCCCCCCTACTTTCCGGATTCAGGACATCAAAGTACGTATAGATTGGGTCTTACAGTTGGTTGCCACATTTATACCTAACGCTGACCCACCTTATATTGGGATTTTCCGTTTTCAATGGTGGTTTTTCGCAATAAAAATTGGTATGGTGGGGGTCAATTTTGACCCCGGATTTGGATTCAGCACGTCAAAATACATAAGAAATGATGGGTCTAGTCTTTGATACAGACCACTTTTTTTTGTGTGCCTGTGTAATCATTTTTAACCTACCTTTTCCAATTTAATCAGTCTCTTTAAGATGACCTCGTAGTCTTGATCATCATCGCTAACTTCATTTCCGGTATCTGCAATTCATTGATGTCCATTATTTTATATATTAATTTATTTATCTATTTATTATAAACTTTTTGTTTACTGGCGTGAATTGGTATATTATATTCACTAATATTGTAAACAATAATTTAATTTTAGTTTTATTTAGCTTTTAATTTTATTTTAACTAATTACAAAAAATATTGCGATAATTCCAAATTTTATATAATTTGAAAATAATAATTTAAATGAAATTTAGGGAATTTTAAGATTGTATCATACCATGAAAATCAGTTGGATCCTTTGTTGCCGACACATCATGAAAATCAGTCTCTAAATCGCGTGCTTCAAAGCATTTTCGTCTGTGTCTGCAGAAAATAAACCAGCTCTTAAAACTATTCTTCGAAAATTCTGTCTTAAGTTTCAAATTTTGCAAACCTACCATTTCTTCGACAAGATTGGCCATCTTGTTGAAGTTGAAATCCGACTCTACAGTGA
>JASTWK010001819.1:22500-23834 GCA_030770225.1 Temnothorax unifasciatus | reverse complement strand
ACTTTACGTGCAACCAGTGCTGTCGGAATAGACGCTTCCGGTATTTATACATACAAACCAGTTCCGTCAAAATAAACGCTTCCGGTATTTATACATACAAACCAGTCCCGTCAAAATAGACGCTTCTGGTATTTATACATACAAACCAGTCTCGTCAAAATAGACGCTTCTGGTATTTATACATACAAACCAGTTCCGTCAAAATAGACGCTTCCGGTATTTATACATACAAACCAGTTCCGTCAAAATAGGCGCTTCCGGTATTTATACATACAAACCAGTCCCGTCAAAATAGACGCTTCTGGTATTTATACATACAAACCAGTCTCGTCAAAATAGACGCTTCTGGTATTTATACATACAAACCAGTTCCGTCAAAATAGACGCTTCCGGTATTTATACATACAAACCAGTCCCGTCAAAATAGACGCTTCCGGTATTTATACATACAAACCAGTTCCGTCAAAATAGACGCTTCCGGTATTTATACATACAAACCAGTCCCGTCAAAATAGACGCTTCTGGTATTTATACATACAAACCAGTCTCGTCAAAATAGACGCTTCTGGTATTTATACATACAAACCAGTTCCGTCAAAATAGACGCTTCCGGTATTTATACATACAAACCAGTCCCGTCAAAATAGACGCTTCTGGTATTTATACATACAAACCAGTCTCGTCAAAATAGACGCTTCTGGTATTTATACATACAACCAGTTCCGTCAAAATAGACGCTTCCGGTATTTATACATACAAACCAGTCCCGTCAAAATAGACGCTTCTGGTATTTATACATAAAAACTAGTCCCGTCAAAATAGACGCTTCTGGCATTATATTACAATTATGACTACTAACTACAAAGATAATACTTGTATACAATTTTTAATTCAAGAAGCAAAAGATCGTATTCTTATTTTTCAGAGGTTCTAATTCTTCTAAATCACGAAAGACAATATCTAGAAATTTTAATATTACACTGATCAACATAATTATCATAACACTGAATTCATATAAAAATTTTGCATAACTGAAATAGGCATATCTCCGCGAAGAATTGTCGTATTTCGGCGATTTTGTGTCGATAATACAGAAAAAAATTAATAAAAAATTTGTAACAATATTTGGAGAGTATATAACAAAAGAAAAATTTTAATGTATCATTTAATTTCATGTTACGTCTCGTGGAAGACAAATGCTTATCATTCTCATTTATATTTTATTTCACATTTTTTTGTATTTAATTGTAAATAGAAGTTTTGTTAAAATGTCTGTTGTGAGATACATGAAATAGAACAGAGTTCGACAAAAAATACATTTCTCAGCTTCTTTT
>JASTWK010001819.1:0-17500 GCA_030770225.1 Temnothorax unifasciatus | reverse complement strand
CTTTCTTTATATTCCCACTCTTCATTAGTACATATACTTTACTCCTGTAAAAGGATTTTGCGATCTGTGAAGCCATTTCAAAGAACGAGTTTTGATAAATATGTCGTGAGTTCGTCTGATCAACACTCTGCGTTGATTGGTTGGTTCTAAAAGTAAGAGCCAATCACGTTCGACTGCTACTCAGCTGCTTGGTCTCTGCTGAACGCGCCCAATGCCTAACGAGGCATCTGTACGACATCTTGTCAAAGCTCGTTCTTTGAAACGGCTTCATAGATCGCAAAATCCTTTTACAGGAGTAAAGTATAGGTACTAATGAAGGGTGGGAATGTACAATAATTAGCGATAATTGAAAAAATGTAAAAATGCCTAACGGAGGCATCTGTACGACATATCTTGTCAACGCTCCTATTTTGAAACGGCTGTATAGATCGCAAAATCCTTTTACAGGAGTAAAGTATAGGTACTAATGAAGAGTGGGATTGTAAAATAATTAGTGATAATTGAAAAAAATGTAAAAATGCCTAACAAAATATCTGTATAATATATCTGTTCTGGTTCGATTGCTGCGTGCGCCATCGCGCCATCTCTCGCAAGATCCGTGAACTACTGCTACACATGATTGCTGCTCTGCTTACTAGCCTGCGTGAATATTTTTGTGAAAAATATACACGATCTTTTCAACGCTCTCATTTTTATTCCAGGCTTTCAATCTCAATTTCAAAGGTACGTTATTGTTTGTGCACGTCTTCTGAAGAGTGGGATTATTTCATTTCGTACATATAACTTATACAACTGTTTATATTAGAAAATATATTTATGAGGTGACAGCATTATTAAATTTTTTGCAATTATTACTAATTATTTTACTTTCCCACCCTTCATTAGTACCTATACTTTACTCCTGTAAAAGGATTTTGCGATCTATAAAGCCGTTTCAAAATGAGAGCGTTGACTGTAATTGTCGGTAATTGTCCCCGCTATAGGATCCCCAATTGATCGCGAATTGAGATTTAAGTGATTTACTAAAGTTGCAAGATTATTTTCACGGTCAGTATAAAGCAGCATTCGTTCCACAATTTGCAATTCTATATCTGATACAGTTAGTGGCTTAAATATAATATTATGCAAAAAACAAGCAATCTTAAAATCATCAAACAAACTCAATAACGTTGAATTTTCGATTGTCTTATCGAAATACTTGAACCACTTTTTAATGCGTCCATTGATAACTTCTACTATAAAGCGTGATTTTGTAACGAGCCGTGACTTGTTAGCCTGTTCAGTCGTTAATGGTAATGAAGGATTGTCTCCAAATGATGGCATTTTTGATATGTATCCTGTTTGACAAATAAATTCTTGCACATCACGAAATCCTCTATCAACTATCAGTACGTCATTTCTTCTCATATTAACCCATAAGTCATTGTTTTCTAAGAGCTCGTGTAATATCGAAGCATCGTTTTTATTTCCTGGATAGGGACCCCACACAGCAGCTATGTATCCATCAGGAAAGACTACCATCATAGGCTTGATTAAATTATGTTTCTTGTGGCCAGAATAAGTAATTCGTTGAAATTCAAAATTGGAACTCTTTTGAATAAAAAGATAAGTTCCATCTAGAACTAATATGACGCAATTATCAGACGTTGCGTGCAAACGCTTTGTTACTTCACTTTGGTGGCTTAATAAAAAATCTCTGTTTCTCGTTAGTGTTAAAGAGTCATTAGCTAGTTTTACAAGTTCAGATCTGATTATCTTACAATAAGTAATTACAGTATTTTTCGATATGTTCCATTTAGTTATCAATTCCTTAATTGTGTATCCATGTCGTAAACGTGACAGATAAACTCCAAGTGCCATTTCTCTATCATGGACATGTAAATCAGCTGGCAAAGAGTTAAGTAAATCATTAAATTGTGTCTTATTTAACTTGATTTCGAATGATAGCTGTTCATCTGTCATATCAAGAAATGATAATTGTTTTTTTGCTTTCTCTCTTTCATCTATAATGATACTTTTAAATGTGTTTAAAACTGCAACAACTTCGTCAGCATTTAAGGACATTGTATTACATTTTTGAGTAAAATCAACAGGAATTATGAGGCTGGAATCCTTTCCATGAACGACACAACACCGTGCCTTATATTGAACAAATATATTTACTCGAATAAATATTTCAAGACATTCTTGTCTGGATAATTGCCTGAGACTTCTTACAATCGAGCATCCAAAAACACACTTTTTGTGATTATTTTTGACTCCTGAGAGATTCAAACAAATAGAGCTACTTTGGTCATCAATCCTTTCCATAGGTTGTTGAGCAGATTGAATAGCCCTTGCAGACTGGTCAAAAATTGACCTATAACATCTTATACAATAATAAGAACCCTCTATTTCCCGATATTCAGAACGCGCTACTTTAGTCAAAGACTTGTGACACTCACTACTTGCGCACCTTTTCATTGTGGGGAATGTGCAAATACAAAATACCTACAATAGGTTAGGTTAGGTTAGGACAGAATTTTTTAAGGACAGAATTACATAACTTAAGATAAAATACCTTGTGTTGGTTTAATTACAACTAAAAATATATAAAAACTTCTTTTTTTTGTTTGACCGCGCGCGCGATAGAAGTCTCTATCCCCACCAGGGCTGCGTTCGGAACGTCACCCGAGTGCACACGAGTATACTCCCTTCTCTTTCTACCTTAGCGAGTTAGAAGGAGAAGGAGACGTTTCCGAACGCATCCCAAGCGATCAGAAGAAAGAGAAAGAACTACTAGTGAGGCTATGTCTGCACCGTCTATGTTCCTACGGCAGGGACCAGTCTATCTATATAAGTCTATGGTGTGTGTGTGTGTGTGTGTGTGTGTGTGTGTGTGTGTATGCATGTGTACATACATGTGCGTGGAATAATAAGAATCGGTGCTTAAAATGGGCATTTTGACAAAGATATATAAGCAATATGAGCAATTGTGTTATATGTAGAGCATTTATATACAATTTCATGATGCAAAATTCATTAAATGGAAATGTAGTGCTTGTTTTAAAACGTTTCACCTTTTATTAAACCGCTCAAACACAGTTACTTTAACAGACGTTTTAAACACATTATTATAGATTTTAAAATATTTCCCGTGGTTTCCTGGCTAAATGACTATTGCCAAAAATGCAAATATATTTCCAGCTTATAAAAAACTTTCTGAGATGAAAAAAACATGCTTTCCCTCACCAGATGCATTTCAGGTTTCAGAGGCGAGTGCGGAAATTAATTTACAGCAGCTATTAAATCACACTATCAACCGCATATTACTAATTCCAAGTGTTGAACTACCAATTGCAGTTCAAGGCGAAAGTATGTCATTACGGTTGATAGCAAAATGGGGATGTGATGGAGCATCAAGTCAAAGCAAATATAAACAAAAATTTGCTAATGAAACATTATCAGATAAAAGTATTTTCATGATTTCAATGGTTTCTTCACGCTTGGAAATTAGTACTTTATCCGAGTGGAAAGAGTTGTGGAAAAATCCTCGCCCATCATCAACAAAGTATTGTCGACCTATTAAATTTGAATATGCATCTGAATCTAAAGAGAAAACAATATTTGAAGTTAACCAAATAAAGAAACAAATAGATAATCTTGTTCCTACTATTATAGATACTGATACGGGTCATTATGAAGTGAAACATGAAATGATTTTAACAATGATAGATGGAAAAGTGTGCCAAGCCTTAACTGATACATTATCTGCATCAACATGTGTGATATGTGGAGCAAAACCATCCGAAATGAACAATCTTTCTAAGTTAAAGGACAAGCAGGAAATTGTGCAAAATTTTGAATATGGGCTTTCAACACTGCATGCGTGGATTCGATTTATGGAGTGTATACTACACATATCTTACCGGCTAAGTTTTTGTAAATGGGCTGCAAGGGAACCTAATAATAATATGGCGATGAAAGAAACCAAGAAAAATATTCAAAAAGAATTTCGAAAACAAATGGCTCTATATGTGGATACTCCAGAACAAGGTTCTGGATCATCAAATGATGGGAACACGGCGAGAAGATTTTTCAGAGACCCTTACATGACTTCAAAGATAACTGGTGTTGATGAAACCCTTATTCGAAGATTCGGAATTATTCTTCAGACTCTCGCTTGCGGAAAAAAAAATAAATATTATTAAATTTCAAAATTATGCTTATGAAACAGCAGAATTGTACATTAAACTGTATCCTTGGTACTACATGCCTGCTTCAGTGCACAAAATTCTTTTACATGGAAGCAAGATTATAGACTCACATTTATTACCAATTGGTGAGTTATCTGAAGAAGCGCAGGAAGCACGTAACAAAGATTTCAAGCGATTTAGAGAATATCACACTAGAAAACATTGCAGAAGTGCAACAAATGAAGACCTTATTAAGAAGCTTCTAACTTCGTCGGATCCGTACATAAGTAGTCAACGTAAAGAGTGGAAACAATCTTCAAAAACTATCGACCTTGAAGCTCAAAAGTTATTGTTGGACTTTTGTGAAAGTAACACTGTCGCATAAGAAGAGCATAACTATTTGGAGTACTTGCGTGAATAATCAATTACTTGGAAATCGTTATATGTAATTTTTTATAGAACTAGAAAACAATTTTTATTTAAATATCCGCCATATTGAATGCACCATTTTGATTTTTGCAATTTTGATTGCAGATAATGTAATCAACAATCTCTTAAACATTTTAATATAATTTTTAACAAAAATTATATTAATTTTTAATTTTGGCATCCACCATACTTCAGTTCCACTATTTGATATTTCTTAATTGTTGCAACATATTCACAATAGTGACCAAGGTCACAACTTAGTGACCTTAAAAATATTTATTCATATGTATATCTTGTGCAAATCGGTTCATGATACTTACATTTATTCATATTTATTAGTACGATATATAATATATATTTATTGTTTATGGTGACCATATTAAATTTATTATAATTAATCTTATAATTTTATTATTCTTTATTTGTTGCACTTCTGCAATGTTTTCGAGTATAATAATCTCTAAATCACTAGAAATTTTTATTACGTTTTTCCTGCACTTCTTCAAATAATTCACCGATTGGTAATAAATGTGAGTCTATAATTTTGCTTCCATGTAAAAGAATTTTGTGCACTAAAGCAAATTCATGATCTGCGACATCAAAAACATACATATACGCAATTTAGTACAAATCGGTTTAATGCTTTCTGTTTTCCAGCCGCTATATTACGTCCACCATTTTGAAAGAAAACCCAATTCAAAAATCGGCTTCGACAACATTGTTTGGAATTGAATAAGCTTCAATTTAAAAAAAAATGCATTAAAATCGAGTAAGATTTGAAGGCTCTAGACAATTACGAAACACGATTTTTCATTTTGCCCCACTGTGCGCCGGCCAGAGAACCGAGAACTCCCAACAACGGGAATTCGGCAATACGCCACCTCGTTTCGCTGTCGGAAGTATTTGTTTCTTCGTCGACCTTTTCCTCGTTCGTGTTTTCCGTGTTTTCCGTGTTTTTAAACCCATTCCGAGCTTCGTCTTAGCCTTCATGGCCGCCCAGACGGCTGTAGCGGCAGCCCTCTCTCCGAGAGCCGAATCTCTCGCGATGACGCGTCCTAGCGCTCTCTCGGCGAGTATCTTGTCCGCCGCGTGTCTCTCGGTGAGGCCTTTGTCACGCGAATAGACTATGTCGTGCTCACGACACGCCGCGTCCAATGGATTTACACCCGGATCACCTCTAGCCAATCGTTCTCGCAGACGAGTACCCGGACCGCAAAACTGATAGCCGGGAATGTGCAATTCGATCGGAAGTGCACCTATTGCGCGATTAAACAAACCTTTACCAGTTTTTAATGTCATTGACATTTGGCGCTAAAATCGTGAATGTTCGAAGATCTCGACAGCAGGACGAACATCTTTGCGACTGAGCGATTCGCGGTGCCGCGCATCTATAAATAGACGTTCGAACGAGAAAGTTCGATTCAGTCGTACAAAGTGCGAAGAGAAAAAAAGAAATGAGATTCGTGCGACAACCGTCGGCGATTCGCGTGACGAATTGCGACGACAGATCACGGTCGATGGAGGGCAACGCGGAGAGGTGCAGACACGGTACGATGCTGCCGACTACGCGCGATCATTTGTGGTCCCTCGAATTGCGGTAAAACCAACGTTCTGATAAGTTTGCTGGAAAGTCCGCACGGTGTACGTTTCGAGAACGTGTACGTGTACTCGAAATCGCTGCATCAACCGAAATACCGATATCTGGAGAATTTACTGACATCGATCGACGAAATCGGCTACTACACCTTCTCCAATAACAGTGACGTCATTTCACCGAGCGACGCGTGTCCAAACTCGATCTTCGTCTTCGACGACGTGGCGTGCGATAAGCAAGACACCGTGAGAGAGTATTTCTCGATGGGCAGGCACTCGAGCGTCGACTGCTTTTATCTCTGTCAGACGTACGCGAGAATACCTAAACATCTGATACGCGACAACGCGAATTTGCTGATCCTGTTCAGGCAGGATGGCACTAATTTGAAACACGTGTACAACGATCACGTGAATACCGACATGTCGTACGACGAATTTTGCTTCTTGTGCCACGATTGTTGGCGATGCAAGTACGGATTCGTAGTGATAGACAAGGACAGCGCGCTTTCGAACGGCCGATACAGAAAAGGATTTAACGTGTTCGCGATACCGCAAAAGCGGTCAGTCGTCGCCGATACGTCGTCGAGGGTGAAACGTTAGCGTTACAGAGAGAGAAGATCGACGCTCTGCTTTGTTTTTTTTTCTCCCACGATGGCTGCGATCGACGGGAGCGTGAATATTCGCAAACGCGAAAAGATCGTGAAAGATATTGCGAAAACGAGCGATTCGCAAGAAACTTCGCGCTTTGAAGACCGGTAAGATCGAGAAGGACATTGAGTTGGACACGCACTTTAAGCCTCTCATCGGGCTGCTGAAAAAGATCGTCGACAACTCGAGCTCGATCGCGGTGAAGAAAGAGGAGCCGGCGGAGAGCGTCGCTGACGCAAAAATCAAAACGCAATCAATTCGACAGCGCGGGGAGAAGGAGGAGTTTGCTACTCCGGATACTACACCGAAGAAAAAGAGGGAACGATTAGACTCCTGGTCGGATCTGTTATCGTCGACACCGCGTAAATCTAATCAATCGAAACGCTCGAAAGTACTACCGATAACCTCTACGCCGATAACTTCTACGCCGACGCGAACCGTGCAACGTACAAGTCCCGAATTCCTCGAAGACGCGGATGTATTCGAAACCACGGACGACTCGATCGAGACGGCCGTTCAAAAGCAGTTGCAAACGTCGGAGGGTCGAGAATTTTTTGTAGAAACGTTAGAAGATAAGTTGGGTCCACTGAGCCGATTGTACATCGCGAGCGTTTTGGGCGCCGATTTGACGATAGATACCGTGTACGGTGTTTATCTCGACAAGAATGATTTGATGCTCGGTAATAAACGTTTTGACGTGGACGACGCGGATAATATTCTTATCGGCGGCATACGATACGCCGGCACACCCGGTATTTACGAGTTGATCTTCAAGAAAGCACCCGATGATAAGCTCTACACGGAGGCGGATATGCAAAAATACAAGGACATACTGGTGCGGACGAGTGCTCATAAATACAAGCACGATCCTCAAGGGCGAGTAATGGGCAACAGGGGATTCAAGTATCAATCGATAATCTCACCGTTGATATCCACCGAACTCAAGGAGAAAAAATCCGGAAAGGGATTATTCGCGCCTCGCGCTATGACGCTAACCGACAATAAGATCGACTACGAGCATTGGGACGACCCCAACGAGCTGGTGGATCGTCTGCGATTGCTCGACGCTTCGCGTCAAGCTGGCAACAATGCCCACGACAATGAGATCATGTCGATCATCGAGGAACTTCGCGAGGCTGGGCTTATTATAAATTAAACGGCGCGACAGCGATCCGTTCAATCAGCGTCGAAATGCCGATCAATAAATTTGGATTGTTCGAGCAAAGCGAAGACGCGACGAATGCCATTTCGTATCATCGGTGGAGCGGATTAGTGAGAAATTTCGTGCGCGACAACGCTCTGTGTCGCACCGCCACGGACTTTGACGCAAGGACGCGCAAAATTCGTCGCGTGGCACAACCTGAGACTGACGGTGACGCGGTTAACAAACTATACGTGGATCAGTGCGTTAAAAGTCTGCGAGATCAACGAAAAGAGTCAGACGAGAAGCTTACCGCGTTCGAGAAGGACGTGCGAACGTTACAGACTGCGGTAAACGCGCTTCGGCGTACGAATATTGTTAGATTGGAAACGGCTAATGAACAATGAAAAAACGGTTCAGCAGAAACGACTATCGAACGGCGACGAGTGAAGAGAGGCAACGGTTAATTGACGACGGCGACGAACAGCAACGAACGATTCGAGAACGACTGTCGGACGGCTGTCTTACGGTTCGAGAACGGTTGTCGGACGGTTGTGGAACGGTTCAAAAACAGCTCAGAAACGATTACGAGCGATTCAGAAACAGCTGCAAACTACGCGGTGACAGGAAAGGCTACAAACGGCTAAAGAACGTCGACGACGACGACAACGACGATGAGTGACAAACAACGGTTAACTGACGACGACGACGACGAACGACAACGAACGGTTCGAGAACGATTGTCGAACGGCTGTCGAACGGTTCAAGAACGGCTCGAACTCGTTTCTGAGCGGTTCAGAAGCAGCAACGAACGACACAGAAACAGAAACAGAAACGGCTACGTACAGCTGAAGGACGCGCACGAACAGCCAACGAAACGCTAACGAAACATGAGACCGGTAAAATCCGATGTACGTAAAAATATCGAAAAGCGACGGTTAGTGGACGAATTGCACGCACCGGCGAGAAGAAATTTTCCCCGCAGACATGTCATAGTGCAGGGGTACGACGACCTGTGGCAGGCTGACATCGTCGAGATGCGTCCGTACTCGCGTTTCAACGGAGGCCACCACTACATACTCACTGTCATCGATGTGTTGAGCAAGTACGCGTGGGCCGTGCCGCTCAAGGGTAAAGGCGGCAGCAAGACAGCCGTCGCTATCGCTGAGATAATTCGAGATAGCGGGAGGTTCCCTAGTAACCTACAAACCGACATGGGGAAGGAATTTTACAACACCGACGTGCAACGTCTCGTGAGAAAACACGGCATCAATCACTATTCCACGTATTCGGTGTTGAAGACGTTGGTCGTCGAGCGATTCAGTCGCACGTTAAAAAACAACATGTGGAAGATGTTTACGCTCAACGGAAATTACAAGTGGGTCGACGAGCTACCGCGACTCGTGTCGGATTACAACGCGCGCAAGCATCGAACGATCGGCATGCGACCCGTCGACGTTACCCCCGCGATTGCCGAAAGACTCTTGGCTACGGTGTACAGCGCGATAAAGATCAAGGGCCCGGCAAAGTTCAAAACGGGCGACTCGGTACGCGTCAGCAAATACAAGACGATTTTCGAGAAAGGTTACACGCCGAATTGGACCACCGAGGTGTTTAAGATCGTCAGAGTGCAGCATACCAATCCCGTAACCTACCTACTCGAGGACTATCATGGAAAATCCGTCGCCGGAGCGTTCTACGAGCACAAGTTGCATCGCGCGACTTATCCTGACGTGTATCTCGTGGAGAAAGTACTGCGCAGGAGAGGCGACGAGGTTTACGTGAAATGGGATTCGACGGATCGCACAACTCTTGGATACACAAGAACAATGTTATTTAATTCGTGCAAACTGTATTTTATTCTTAATATAAAAATGATACATGTAAAGTATCTGAAATATGTAATACATATAAAGTATATTATAAAAAATCCATTAAAAAAGTACCACCCGGGAAAAAATGGAAGAGATCTGAACAGACTTGATCAGATCTCATCAGATCCGATCCACTCAGATCTGGTTTGATCAAAATATTGGCCCTATCTGATCAGATCCAATCAGACATGAGTAGATCTGATCCGATCTTAGCGGATAAAGTCAGATATGTAACGACGAGAATAATCTATTATATCTGCTCAGATCCAATCAGACATGAGTAGATCTGATCTGATGCGGTGTCCATCCACCGCAGAAAATTGTTGTTTTTAAATGTTATTTTTTAAATATGCCACTTTATTATAAAAGTGGACTCCACGATACAAAAATTGTGCCGTTCCACGATTTACATAACTTAGCGCAACTTAGCACGACACTGCCGTGTCTGATACCGTTCTTATACCACTGTTCATCAAATTTTAAATACGAGAATCAGATTCTGTCGAATGCCATCTATCGGATACTTTGAGATGCAACATTATGATCTGATCATATATAATCTTATATGACTATATAAGTTTATATGTGATTATATTATTTTATCAGTTTAAATTATAAGGTATGTTTGCAAAATAATTTAAAAGATTTATGTTTTATATATACATATACACATTAATCTTTTATATTTACCTATTATTAATTAATTTTGCATGGTACTTTTTAATGGAATATTTATAATAAATTCTAAATATGGTGTCGAAATTAACAATTATTATCAAATTAGCAGAGACTATGTTTGTTATATATGTTAATGTTTCAAAATTGAGAAAACTGTTTTTAATATAAAAATTAATTGATTTTTTTGACCAAAAATCATTTAAACTTCCCCTTTACAGAGTTAATATTATATTTGCCTTGCGTTCGTTTTCTCCCAATTTTTCCCACTGGGAGCATGTACTATACTAAAAATATATAGGGTACATTACGTATATTATAGATTTTTAATATAGTATATGTTCCCAGTGGAAGAAAACGAACGTAGGCTTGATATAATGTCTAACATTGGGTGTAAAAATTAATAATGGACAATTTGAGAACGAAATTTTTATAAGTTCTATACTGACGAGATCTGCTCAGATCTGGCAAGATCGGAAGAGATCTGATTGGATCAGCAACACAACTTTGTAAGCCAAGATTGGTCTTATCTGGTGAGATCAAGATATGTCTGGCTAGGTCTGCTCAGATCCAGCAAGATCGGAAGAGATCTGATTGGATCAGCAACACAACTTTGTAAGTCAAGATTGGTCTTATCTGGTGAGATCAAGATATGTCTGGCTAGGTCTGCTCAGATCCGACAAGATCTGAGGCGTAATGTCTGCTCGTACTTCAGGAGATCTGAAGCAATCAGATAATGTCCGATTAGATCGGAAGAGATCCGATTGGATCTGCGATTCAATATCGAACGGAAGCAATGGTCAGATCTGGTGAGATCGAATTATAGTTCAGCATATCTGGCTGCATGTGATCAGATATGGCCATGCAGATTTGGCGAGATAAAATTGTATCCAATCAGATCTGACTTTACATGAATTTCAGATCTCGTTGTATCTTATTTTATCAAATCAGACATGGTCAGATCTCTTCCATTTTTTCCCGGGTAAATACACATATATAGAATATCTTTATTAATATCCTTCCATTAACATAATACATACGTTACGTTATATACATACATTACATACATGTGTTATACTACTACATTATATTACGTTAAGTACATACATACATACATTTATATGTTATACTACTACATTATATTACGTTACGTACATATATACATATATCATGTTATACTACTACTACATACATTACATACATATATACATATATACATACGTACATGTGTTATACTACTACTACATACATTACATACATATATACATATATACATACGTACATACATTATATTACATATATTGCATACATTACATTATATTTTGTAATGTCCCCAGGGCAACGTATCGGTCGAATCCGGCACGATGTATCGCTTATCGTCGAAAGGACTCAGAGCGATTTTCGTCTCGCAGATAGTGTACACTTCGTGCATTTTCGATGTATACAGGACTGCTGTCGCGTCATTTCGATCTCATCGTTCAAACATCTCGTGTAATCCTCGAACGTTATAGTACGCGCTACGATGTTGCTCTTCACACCTTTCGCTTTTTTACAATCTTTTTTACCATCCACTCGCAAGGCGTACATCTTCGCCCTGAGTCCGACGAATTCGGTCATGATAGCGCCGTTGTTTTCATCCTTCATCAGGCCCGGCACTTTTTTATTCACGAGTGGCATACCATAAGCGTTATCTACCGCGTAATCACTCGTGTTGAACCTGACTATATCACGTTTCATGTTCTCACGCGTCGTCGCACTCGATATGATATATAAGGCTGTCCGTATCGGTATACATAATTCTGCTCGAGTCGCGGTACAGGGGAGACATGTACTCGTGATGAAATTCGTACAGGCACACCTTCGACATGTCGAGAATGCACATGCCGACGTAGATCGGTTTATCGAATTTAACCTCGAGTTTTCGCAGTTCGACGGCTATCAGATTTTCCGAAAACACGCTCCGGCTGTGGAAATTTGGTTTCGAGATCAGTGCCTCCGCGCCGTATTGTCCATCCCACTTTGTCAGTAATTTTACGTCGACGTGATTGCGTACATTCTCCATCGTTTTCCCGAAAACTGCGTTATTTATCAATTTATATAAATTTTTCTCAAAATCGTTCTTGGCCAGTGTTCTAAATTTCGTATTGAGCTCGATGTAAGTGCGGAGCCACGCAGATTGAGCGAATTGCAATACGCGATGTATCTTTGTGACGCGAAGGCCGTGGCGCGTGCACTGCTGCAGATTGCGATAATGGATGACGTAACGCTTCTTATCATGCAGGGTGGCGAGAAGTTTAGCCTGTTGTTTTCCGGGCGGTTTATCGCGCATCGGGCAAAACGGTAGGTCAGCGTGCGCGTCATGTTTATCCTGCGGATACTCTAGGTCGACCTCGAGAATGTAGCCCGTAGGCGAATCCAAAGCGATCGCGTTAAAGTCGAAATTTGACGCGTCTTCGACCCATCGAAACTCCGCGTAGGGCAGTGGCTGACACATCGCCCAGCCGTACAAGTTATTTACATCGAAGTACATCAAATAGGACGAGGGTTTCGATGGATCGTACAACTGCATGTACTTGTTGTTGGCCTGCGCGTATCTGCCGTAACATTGACTCAGGCCGCCGCGAATACCGCGTTCGATGAACATGACCATGTCAATGTCGGTCAGCAGTTCGAAATTTACGCGAGTATGTTTCAACATAGTATCCCACGTAAAGCCTGGCAAAGTGTAGTAGTACGCGGGATCGAGTCCGTAACTCGCGATACAACTGTCGCGGAAATTTTCAAAAACGTCGGCCAATAACAAGACATCAATTTTGAGATATAAATCGCTGTATTCGCCCAGGGTTCGAACGGAGAATCGCTGCCAGACGTTCGCGGCGTGCTCGTAATCGCTCTCGGATACTGTGTCACCGGTCAAGGAACTGTAAAATGAGTCGCGCGGTGGTAAACATGTGTCCTCCAGCTTGTCCACACAATCCACGTATTCGTACGGAAAGATACCTTTTCGCGTCAAAAGATTTGATCTTTCCTCAGTCGATAATTGTGAAAATTGAGAACGTACATTTTTCAATTTATCCTTATTGAGGAAGGATGCCAATTTTGCGAGGCTGCTACTCAAAAATTTATACGAGTCGATAAACCGTAATTTTATATCGCTTCGCGAATCTGATCTTTCTGCGGTATCTTTAACGTGTTTCGTGAACAATATATATTTTTCTTTCGTGATTGGAAGTAAGTCTACACGTCCTTCGTACGCTGTAGCTATCTCCGTGATCTGTATAATTTAGATTACAGTTGGAATGCGCGGGACCTCTGTATCGACCGGTCAGGTGACAATGATCGCGTACTCGCACGTCGTCTGGCTCGAACGGTTTTTCGCAAATGTGACATTGCGCCGCGCTGCGAAATATCTCCCATTCGTCTCGCGTTAATTCCGTCATGCGAACATTCATTCTCGGACAAGATAGTCTTTACGTCGTGTGCTAAACGTCTTAGTTCCTCGGCGAACCACGCGACGCAGTCATTATCGCGACGAAATCGATACGCCGATAACGAGTCGTCGTACGAGCACTGTACGTAGTATCCTATGCTAAATACCCGATGATGTTGAGACGTGTATGTGGACGTTGTCGGATCCGCATCCGTCTTCTCGAGGGTACATTCCAGGTCGGCGTATACGACATATGGAAGCCGCTCTTTCCTGCTGGGATTTTTAAAACTCAGCCACTTGTTGTCCTCGCTCGGCAGTCTGATAGCGCAGTCGTTTACCTCACGGCAGTCTACTCCATGGGCTTCCAATTTCTCGCTCGATCTAAAATAATGTAAACAACTGCAAAAAAAGAAAAACACATTTTTGTAAATTTTTATATTAAAAATTAAATATTTTATTAACAGGAATATAGGTACTCACCGATCGCAAAAGTATTTCCGACCATCATGCCTGCTCAATTGCGAGCTAACGAGACGCGATAGATTTTTTATCCACGCGAAATGTCCCATTGTCGTCTCGCGGGTCCTGCACGTACAGCAAATTGACGCGTTTATCACTCGTGCGGTTGGTGAGTCGTATCGGGAGAACGTTCGGCGTCTTCTCTCCTTCGATGGTGTACACGTTGATCGACATGTCGTTGAGTCGTTCGAACTTTTTAATCTGTTTCAAAGTCATTGGAAACTCAATGTCTTGTAAATTCAGTATCGTTGAATAATGCGGGTATGATGATTCCAGATCTGAATGTCTTTCGGCTGGATGCAGAGCAGCCGTCACTGCCTATGCAAAACACGCATTGTCCATTGATCGCACATTGATCACCGCTCTCTTTGTTTTAATGTTTTGTGGTAAATTGACGTGACACCCCGCGCACAAAGGATTGTATCTGTTGACGTTCACCGTCAAATTGAGGATTCGCGTCAACGCCCACCCACTGTCGCGTTCCTGGAACTCCCCGAGGGACGCTAATGTGGGCTCGATAACGTGCCGCTCGTACCACTTGCGCAAATGCGATGTACGACAGAGTTCTTTGTTATTTGTACACAGACTCTTATTGGCACGTTTATCACCCGCTACAAACTCCCCGTTGAACGCGGTGTTCACTTTAACACAATTATGTGTTTTTAAAATGTCTCGCACTTGCCTGCACACTACGCTGCAGGCGTCTTCCAGAAACTGTCGCGGTTCTATATGGTCCGTATTAATTACCGCGCCGGTCATTATCCGCGTTTCGAACGCGACATCGATTTCTCGCCATACGAGTTCTGTCGCACGCGTGTCACCACTGTTACCGGCGTTCGCATAATCGCCACCGCTACGAATAAATTGTCTTTCAAGTCGCGTCTTCGCACCTTCGAGTCGCGCGATTCTGGCAACCAACGAATGTCTCTGCCCAATCGAGAGCCGCGAACGTTTGGCACTACAGCGTGTCTCGAGCTGCTCGACGAATTCCGCGCATTGCAGCGCCCATGTGAAAAATTCACCCACGGTAGCTACTTGGTCGGACAGTTCCAATAGACCGCGTTCTGTTTCCTCGAACTGATCCATGTTTGATCACTTTCGCACAAATATAAGCACCGTTTCTTCTTGTTCAATGTTATGAAAAAAGAGGAAAAATGTTCACGTCGCGAAAGCTAATGGTGTTTTCGTTGACATTCGCCGCAATCCTTAATCATCGGAGCGGGACCGTCGATGTGCGTTTCCTGCCACGGTTGATTCCAATGTTCGTCACAGCGACGATAGGTCTGAACCTCCAGATCCGCCTTTATATGCTCCGGAAGCCTGTCCCACACGTAGTAGACGTGATCGCCGCACATTTGCAACAAAACGGTTTTCGGCACAAATTGCAGCTGTTCGGCGCTAAAATCGCGAATGTCCGAAGGTCTCGACAGCAGGACGAACATCTTTGCGACTGAACGATAAAAGATTCTCTTTTACAGAGCACTTGCACTTGATACCGTGTTTAATCATAAAATAAACCGCGATACTTTTTGATCGATGTATAGCTCTCAAATCTTGCTCTACTGCGGCTCTACGCGCTTCATCCCTCGTTATATACCCTTTGCTCTCTCTCTCGCTCCAACTGATTTTTTAAAAAATCTTTTTCTTTGTCTTGCGTACTGCGTAGATAGATTGTTTAGTCTACGCGATAACACCCCCTTTTCCCAGAAAAATTTGTTTACGACGAACATGTTCCCACAGGTTCGACGCGTTATCGGGTCGATCATCGTTCCGGTGACGTTATTTCTTCCTTTTACGTACTGCGTAGATAGATTGTTTTTTTTAATTATAAATCATGCTATATTTTCTTCGCGCGCATTTCCATTCGAGCCGTACATATGCAACGTCCGCCGGAGCATCGGCGCCTCGCTTCCATGTTACGGTACGCGATATTTGTTTTGTAAATTCAAGCAGCCGGACTTCTAGCGGATGTCGGCGTTCGCCTTTGTAGCGCGAGACGTATTGCGACTATCAGTTTTATACACCGCCATTATATTTTTCTCTGGCGACTTCTCCGTTCTGCATTGAATTCAGTCTCACCGGGGCCGTGAGCGTGCTTAAACGTGTCCGGATACATTTTCGTTTTTTGATGGATTAGTGACGCAATTAGTCGCCTTTGTGATTGTTTTGTTCCTCCCGTCGAGGAAGTCTCGTAGTATATTGTAATGTGATTTAACTGCTGCTGCAAGAGATTTTTTACGATTGTGACAAAACTATATACGTAAAACTTTTGATTTTTTTTCACTTTTACACTGTCAACGGAGACAATAATGGAACCAAAATCGATAATGTATGCGTCCGATTCCGATTCCGATGACTCGCTGCAAAACAGAGCGACTCCATCGCCGATCTTGTGGAATGAGAATCGCTTCAATCAGGAGGTGAAGGAAGACGCTCGCTGGAATCTGACGACGTACCCTCTGCGAAGGGCGATCGGAAATCCATGTGTGCGAGAAGAACTGTGGATACGAACAATAGCAGCTTTCGGTAGTATGTCGAAACGATATATGAGTGGAGTTTTGCTGAAAATTCCAAAGAGATTTCGTTACATGAGCGCTGAAGACGAAAACGCGTTTTGTGATAAACTCTGGAATCGGTGGATTAGAGTTGACTTCGAAGTACCTAGGAACAGTGAAGGTGATTACGCCGTATGGCCGGAAAACTATCGCTTGCGTGCTATACGAGCTGCATTGTGCGAAATAAATGAAGATTCGAGCGAACAGCTCGAAGAGAAAGAACAATAATAATGATGAGCGAGTTTGAACTGAGTGATAAGGAACGCGGACCCCGCGGCGCGAACGCGGACCCCCCGCGCGGACCCGCGAACCCGCGGCGCAACCGCGGCGCAAACGCGGACCCCCCGCGCAGACTTGCGGACCCGCGGCGCGACCGCGACCGCGATCGCGGGTGAGTCATCCCCCGGTGAGTCATCCCCCGGTGAGTCATCCCCTGGTGAGTCATTCCCCGGTAAGTCATC
>JASTWK010001818.1:0-24069 GCA_030770225.1 Temnothorax unifasciatus | reverse complement strand
AAATAGCTTTATCATAGGAGTCGCCAAAATTCCTTTTAAGGACTTTCATTTTACCCCAAACGAAGCCTTTCACAAAGTTTTATCGAAATGGAGGTCGGCGTTTTCGGAACTCCACCCACTATTATTATTTTTATGTTACCTATCAAATCAGTTTGTCCAATGTTCTTAGTCATTGTTCTGCTTTGTGTATCTCGTGAAAGCCTATGTTACTCAGGTGTATCCTTCGAAATGCATTGGGCACACAGCACTTACGTATCACCCACACAGCACTGAAATATTTCAGAAAGCTTTCAAAAAGCTGTCAATGAAATATGAAACCTTTCAAAAAAACATTTTCAGACATGTTCAGATATGTTTCAGAATATAAAATGTCGCCAAGCTGAGATTTCAGAATATTTTGAAATGCTTCAGAAATATCTCTGAAATGCTTAAGAAATACCTCTGAAATGCCTAAGAAATATCTCTGAAATGCTTCAGAAATATCTGAAATAATTCAGAAATATCTCTGAAATGCTTCAGAAATATCTCTGAAATGCTTCAAAAATATCTATGAAATGTTTCAGAAATATATGGGAAATATTTCAGATACTTTTTCTCATATCAAATTGTTCCGGATCACCCTGTATAGGGTGATCAGGAACAATTTCTGTCCTTCATAAATCATATTCTTGATTATAGGTTATAATTTTGCTTCGCCGGAGGCCTGCTTATATTAGATCCTAACTGAATTTACTTACGAGTTAGTCTTACCATTATGCGCCGCCTAGCGGTGTCGTTGCATATTTCTCTGAAATGTTTCGTAATATTTCAGAAATATTCAGTGAAAAAGGTCATAAATGATTTCGATGAAACGTTTCAGAAATACTTCTGAATAATTTCAATGTAACATTTCAATATTAATTCTAAAGTTATCTTTGGAAAGCTTTCAATGATATATGATTTTGATAAAACGTTTCAGAAATACTTCTGAATAATTAGCAAAAGAATTTATGTTTGACCCAACTGGAAAATTTATTGTTCACAAAACGCTACGTTTCGACCGCAGATTTCAGTCCTTTTCAAGTTCAAGCGTATAGAAACTCACAAATATTATTAGTCAGACATAATGCCCAAACTACGCCGAATCTAAAAAACTAACATAAAAAATTGTAGCACGCAACAATAAGTATAAGTTCAAAAATAATATGTAAATCAAAACTTACATATTTGTGCGTTAAATTCACAGAAGTAAAATACAATTTAAACGGCATTTTCGTTATTCTTTTATGTCAAAGGGCATGTAAGAGCCGTGCGGTGGTAAAATTTTAACTGACGAGAACAGAAAAGTAATAAACTACTATGACGTCAATATTAAAGCCAGGGCGTGGAGAGGGAAACAGAGAAGAAGGAGATAGAATTACGTTTCTTTTATGATATGTTTGTAGAGATGTAAAATTGCAATGCTACGTATATAGGGCAGACAAAAAGATATGTGCACACGTCTCAAAAAGAACACCAGAACGATATCAGAAAACCGGCGAGCAAGCATTCTGTAGTGAGTGAGCATCGAACATCCTGTGGGCATGATTTTGATTGGGGGAAGCCAGAAATAATAAGAAGAGGCAGATTAGAAAGAGGGAATTAGCGGAGATATTTTTTATTAAAAAATTGATGACACCATTAATTTACAAAAGAGCAAGGAAAATCTTAACGCTCTCTACGAACATATCACGAAAGAAACGTAATTCTATCTCTTTTTTTTCTGTTTCTCCTTCCACGCCCTGGCTTTTAATATTGACGTCATTGGTTTGTTTAATTATTTGTATATTCTCGTCAGTTAAAATTTACCACGCACGGCTCTTACATGCCCTTCGACATAAACAAATAACGAAATGCCCGTTTTTAAATTGTATTTTACTTCTGTGAATTTAACACACAAATATGTAAGTTTTGATTTATATAATTATTTTTGAACTTATACTTATTATTGCGTGCCACATTTTTTATGTTTATTTTTAGATTCGGCGTAGTTTGAGCATTATGTCTGACTAATAATATTTGTGAGTTTCTATACGCTTGAAAAGAACCGAAATCTGCGGTCGAAACGTTAGCGTTTTTGTGAACAATAAATTTGCCAGTTGGGTGTTGAACATAATTCTTTTGCTAATTGTTAATTATTCACTGGTGATTCAAGTTCTCCGTTTTTACTTCTGAATAAGTTCAATGTTACATTTCAATATTATTTTCCAAGTGATCTTCGAAAAAACTTTCAATGATACGTATTTTACACATTACGTATGAAATATTTCTCTGAAATGTTCCGTAATATTTCAGAAATATTCAGTGGAAAAGGGTCATAAATGATTTGTTGAAAACGTTTCAGAAATATACTTCTGAATGATTTCAATGTTACATTTCAATATTATTGTCCAAGTTATCTTTTTGGAAAGCTTTCAATGATATATTATTTTGATGAAACGTTTCAGAAATATTTCTGAATGATTTCAATTTTACATTTTAATATTAATTTCCAAGTTATCTTCGGAAAGCTTTCTTGAAACATGTTGTGCTGTGTGGGCATCTTAGTATAAAAATACTTACTAAAATACTAATAATTATATTAGTATAAATGATAATATATATATATTGCGACCCCGTTTTCCTTCGGTCTCGCTAGCCGAAGGGGCGCGGGCCGCAATTCACTAATAGGCAGACGGTAGCTCCGCGGTATCGGCGATATTACTTTCTCGATGAAACACTTTAAATGGGCGCCAAGTGCGATTACGCGCACCACGTTTCAACAACTCAATTCCCGGCCAACACGCATGTAGGTATCACGTGAACGCTAACTCAGGGTGTCGGTCACGTCCTTTGTCAAGGAAGGAAAGTGGGGAGGAGGCGTAGCGCAATCAACACAGATTAAACAATAAAAATGATAATGATATATTCAGATAGAGTCCTGTGGGAACGTCATACATCCTACTCGCGAAATCGTGACTCTCGATAATCACGCATTTCGATTACACACGATGTTGGCCGCAGCTTCCACGCGGCCGCAACAACGCAATACTTCCGCGAGATTTCCGTCCGAGGCGAGCGCGGACATTTGCCCGCCCGAATAACGACTCGAGACATACGCGAGAATCCCAACCACGCAGTAGTTAAACACACAATAAGACGAGTACAGCGCAACATCTCACTCACTACGTCCGCGAGGGTCCCGTCAAGCGAGCGCGACGATACTTGCCCGCACAAATAACGACGCAAAGTATCCGCGAGGCTCTGAACGAGTACACGCAATATCTCCCGTAACATACCGCCCGCGACACGTTTTCATTCGCGACACGCATCAACACTTATCCCGACAAATTCTCAACAACGCATACGATACAACAATATACAATAAACACGAATTGACTGTCGACTGCCTAAGAGCTTCCGAAGAGCCTTTCTAATACTTTCCGGGCTCTATCTCAGCCGACCCCGCGACCTTACGTTCTACCAAAATGCAAAGGTGATCGGCATTCGCAATAACGAAATCCGTTAGCCACATGCAGAAGATAATCTAATAGCGAATTCGGGCGCTTGCACTAGTGCACACTGAGTGCGCACTAAGGCTTGTTCTTAATCAACTATTATATTTACAGATTATTTTAAATACTTTTTAGTCTATAAATGATTTGTACAGCATCCATATAGATATTACAGATTGTTTTATTGGTTAAAAAGTTTTTAAATGTGTATTTAAGCGACTTTAAATATAAGAATAGATTGTAAACAAGCCTCAGTGGGCTCAGTGTGCACTATAGTGCAAGCGCCCGTATTTGCTATAAATAATAATCCAATCGATATCTGCAATCATCACTATCGGGTCTTGGCCGAGATTGAGCCCTAATTACCGCGGTAGTACCGGAGTGGAGATCTTGCAAATTGCTGCTCGCTGCTGCGTCGGCTGCGTCGGGACACTTTTCCGGGGGTGGCTCCTCGACTGCGGCTGGTTCGACAGTGACGAGTGGCCGGCCCGGCGCGCGACGGGACCACGCTGGACCCCCGTGCATGCGCCCCAAGCTCGCAGTTTTCCGCCCCGCCGATTTGTCGCGCGTGCCGCCCTGCTCGCGGCGCCGCTCACAATGTCCGCCGCTTTTCCGTGGCACTTTCAGTCGGCTGTCACGTATGTGGGCCCATCTCAGTTTTAGCCAAGCTGGCCAGGCCATGGCTATGCTGCTCGGCGCCCTTGGTACCGTCGGAGAAGGTATCCGAGTTTGCCCACCCGCTCTGCATCGCGGTGTCGCATCTCTCGTTATGTTGCGGCGGGGCCAGGGATGTGCCGTGCGAGACATTCCATGCGCTTCCGCGGCGGCAGGCCCCGGTGATCCGCCCGTCGGCCAACCACTCCGTCCAGCGTCCCCCAAGCGTTCTTCCTTCTCTCGTTGCGACACAGGTCGTTACATTATCATGTCGTCGCCAATCACACGCTCCGGCACCACCTGTCGTACCTAAGAAATCTAACTTACAAGTAATTAACGCAAATAGCCCTCCCCCACTCACGTCGAGGTGCCATCCCCGACTTTCCCGTCGGCCGAGCTACCCATATCGCTAAATGGTGTAAAAACTGTATTGAATGCCAGCAAGCAAAAATCTCTCATCACGTAAAACTAATTCCTGAGAACTTTGTGGCTCCCGACGGGCGATTTGATCAGGTGCATATTGACATTATCGGCCCACTGCCTCCTTCTGAGGGTTACTTTTATTGTTTCACTATGATCGACAGATTTTCGCGTTGGGCTGAGGCAATTCCTCTTAAAGATATCTGCACAAACTGTTGCAAAAGTCTTTTACAACGCGTGGATTTCCCGCTACGGAACGCCCCGATTATTAACTATACAGATCAGGGAGCCCAGTTTGAATCCCGCCTATTCGAGGCACTGCTCTCGTTGATCGGTTGCGAGCGAATCCGTACAACCGCCTACCACCCGGCGTCAAACGGCATGATTGAACGTTGGCACCGGGTGCGCCGCAATTATGTGTCATACCGATGCGTGCTGGACGCGTACATTGTCCACCTGTTAGGACTTCGGTCACACGTCCGTGCCGACACTAATGCGTCACCCGCCGAATTTATGTTCGGGACGACTTTACGACTTCCCGGGGAATTCTTTCTCCCTGACGACTATACACCAAACCCTAACTACTTCCTCGAAGAGTTCCGCGAATATATGCGTCAGGTCCGACCGGTTCCCGTTGCGCACAAACATAAGAAACGCGCCTTTTACTTTAAAGATCTATATAATTGCGCCCATGTATTTCTACGCAATATGGCTAAAAGGGCTTTAGAGCGCCCGTACACCGGTTCGCACAAAGTGATGCAACGCATCTCGGAGCGTGTATTTAATATTGATATCAACGGAACAAGCGTATCCGTCGATTTACTAAAACCGGCATATTTCGTCTCTGACGACCCCGCCGATCCTCCAACAACCTCCGAGAACATATTCAACCGGAATGTAAATCCGAACCCAGCGCTTAAAACCTATTCTCGTAAGACTGTCACGTTTACGCCGTCCACTAAACCAAAGTGATTTAATCGTAAGACCGAAATATAAGTGATACTATATGATTTATATAATTATTTTTGGACTTATATTTATTGTTGCGTGCCACAATTTTTATGTTTAGTTTTTAGATTCAGCGTAGTTTGGGCATTATGTCTGACTAATAATATTTGTGAGTTTCTATACGCTTGAAAAGAACCGAAATCTGCGGTCGAAATGTAGCGTTCTGTGAACAATAAAATTTGCCAGTTGGATCGAACATAATTCTTTTGCTAATTGTTCATTATTCATTGACGATTCAAGTTTTTACTTCTCCGTTTTTACTTCTGAATAATTTCAATGTTACATTTCAATATTATTTTCCAAGTTATTTTTCGGAAAACTTTCAATGATATGTATTTTAGACATTATGTACGAAATGTTTCAGTGAAAAGGGTCATAAATGATTTCGATGAAACGTTTCAGAAATACTTCGGAATAATTTTAATGTTACATTTCAATATTATTGTCCAAGTTATCTTTCGGAAAGCTTTCAATGATGTATTTTAGACATTACGTACGAAATAATTCTCTGAAATGTTTCGTAATATTTCAGAAATATTTCAGTGAAAAGGGTCATAAATGATTTCGATGAAACGCTTCAGAAATACTTCTGAATGATTTTAATGTTACATTTCAATATTAATTTCCAAGTTATCTTTTGGAAAGCTTTCAATGATATATTATTTTGATGAAACGTTTCAGAAATATTTCTGAATGATTTCAATTTTACATTTCAATATTAATTTCCAAGTTATTTTTCGGAAAGCTTTCTGAAACATGTTGTGCTGTGGGATGGTACATGTCAATTAATGTCGAGCCCGGTTTTCACACTGAAGCTTTAAAGTCAATAGCAGATCGTGCAAAAGCTGTATTATATCCTTTATTTGGTGCATTGATATTCGACGAAGTAGCAATAAGGCAGCATGTTGAATATGACGGTAGCAAATTCAGTGGCTATGGGTCCTAACATTGAATGTAACGAGACAGAATTAAATAGCTAAAGAAGCATTAGTTTTCCTTTTAAATTGTATTAACAAGTCTTGGAAGATTTCCATTGGATTTTTTCTTGTTAGCATTATTGGTGCAGAACAGAAATATAATCTTGTTCTTCAAGCACTGAGATTACTTCATGATCATGATGAATGTTGTAAAGTGTCACTTTTGATGGCGCGCCATCAAATATCAATGTGTAAAAAGTTAGGATGTGACTTAAATGTAAATTCCTTTCAGACTCATTTTAAGCACCCTATCTCTGAAGAACCTGTTGTGGTGTTCTTCGATCCCTGTCACGCATTAAGATGATGCTGGAGCGTCTGTTTTACCGGCATTTTTTGTCGAAACGTAGCGTCGTATTAATTTGACAGAATTAAAAATCCTTCTCCAGAATTGCAGTACATACATTATAAATAATTCAGGGGAACTCCGATTTTATATAGAAAACGAGAAAAAATTACAAAAGTACAGATTTCCTTATCCTACTTTTATCCTAATATGGCGTCTTGAGTTGCGGCGAGCTGTCAGCTCGTCACAAAGATGTATTTCATATAAGAGGTATACCATTAGTACGAACGCGAAAACAATTGTTCCCCTGAATTGCACAACAAGAAAAACATCGATAAACCTCCCAAATCAAGATTTGGAAGCGTAATATAAAAGTATAATTTCGATGTGTATCGTGCGTATGTGTGCGTGCAATGTAGCGTGCTATCCTTGTCTATATCTTTGTCTATACAAGGACAGATATAGTCGATAACATAGAAAATGATAATTTTGTCGGTTATACAGACGGCTCCAGCATCCCCGAAGTTCGCCTGTCACTGCAGGATCCCCTTAAGGGGATCCTATAGCGGGGACAATTACCGACAATTACAGTCAACGCTCTCATTTTGAAACGGCTTTATAGATCGCAAAATCCTTTTACAGGAGTAAAGTATAGGTACTAATGAAGGGTGGGAAAGTAAAATAATTAGTAATAATTGCAAAAAATTTAATAATGCTGTCACCTCATAACTATATTTTCTAATATAAACAGTTGTATAAGTTATATGTACGAAATGAAATGATCCCACTCTTCAGAAGACGTGCACAAACAATAACGTACCTTTGAAATTGAGATTGAAAGCCTGGAATAAAAATGAGAGCGTTGAAAAGATCGTGTATATTTTTCACAAAAATATTCACGCAGGCTAGTAAGCAGAGCAGCAATCATGTGTAGCAGTAGTTCACGGATCTTGCGAGAGATGGCGCGATGGCGCACGCAGCTGTGCAATCGAACCAGGACAGATATATTATACAGATATTTTGTTAGGCATTTTTACATTTTTTTCAATTATCACTAATTATTTTACAATCCCACTCTTTATTAGTACCTATACTTTACTCCTGTAAAAGGATTTTGCGATCTATACAGCCGTTTCAAAATAGGAGCGTTGACAAGATATGTCGTACAGATGCCTCGTTAGGCATTTTTACATTTTTTAAATTATCGCTAATTATTGTACATTCCCACCCTTCATTAGTACCTATACTTTACTCCTGTAAAAGGATTTTGCGATCTATGAAGCCGTTTCAAAGAACGAGCGTTGACAAGATATGTCGTACAGATGCCTCGTTAGGCATTGGGCGCGTTCAGAGGAGGCCAAGCAGCTGAGTAGAAGTCAAACGTGATTGGCTCTTACTTTTAGAACCAACCAATCAACGCAGAGTGTTGATCAGACGAACTCACGACATATCTTGTCAACGCTCCTATTTTGAAATGGCTTCATAGATCGCAAAATCCTTTTACAGGAGTAAAGTATAGGTACTAATGAAGAGTGGGAATATAAAGAAAGTAGGGATAATTGGAAAACAAATGTAAAAATGGCCGCGTTCAGCAGACACACCTGTTGACATGATGTACAGATGCCTCGTTAGGCATTTTTACATTTTTTCCAATTGTCACTACTTTCTTTATATTCCCACCCTTCATTAGTACCTATACTTTACTCCTGTAAAAGGATTTTGCGATCTATGAAGCCGTTTCAAAGAACGAGCGTTGACAAGATATGTCGTACAGATGCCTCGTTAGGCATTGGGCGCGTTCAGAAGAGACCAAGCAGCTGAGTAGCAGTCAAACGTGATTGGCTCTTATTTATAGAATCAACCAATCAACGCAGAGTGTTGATCAGACGAACTCACGACATATCTTGTCAACGCTCCTATTTTGAAATGGCTTCATAGATCGCAAAATCCTTTTACAGGAGTAAAGTATAGGTACTAATGAAGAGTGGGAATATAAAGAAAGTAGGGATAATTGGAAAACAAATGTAAAAATGGCCGCGTTCAGCAGACACACCTGTTGACATGATGTACAGATGCCTCGTTAGGCATTTTTACATTTTTTCCAATTGTCACTACTTTCTTTATATTCCCACCCTTTATTAGTACCTATACTTTACTCCTGTAAAAGGATTTTGCGATCTATGAAGACGTTTCAAAGAACGAGCGTTGACAAGATATGTCGTACAGATGCCTCGTTAGGCATTGGGCGCGTTCAGAAGAGACCAAGCAGCTGAGTAGCAGTCAAACGTGATTGGCTCTTACTTATAGAACCAACCAATCAACGCAGAGTGTTGATCAGACGAACTCACGACATATCTTGTCAACGCTCCTATTTTGAAATGGCTTCATAGATCGCAAAATCCTTTTACAGGAGTAAAGTATAGGTACTAATGAAGAGTGGGAATATAAAGAAAGTAGGGATAATTGGAAAAAAAATGTAAAAATGGCCGCGTTCAGCAGACACACCTGTTGACATGATGTACAGATGCCTCGTTAGGCATTTTTACATTTTTTCCAATTGTCACTACTTTCTTTATATTCCCACCCTTCATTAGTACCTATACTTTACTCCTGTAAAAGGATTTTGCGATCTATGAAGCCGTTTCAAAGAACGAGCGTTGACAAGATATGTCGTACAGATGCCTCGTTAGGCATTGGGCGCGTTCAGAAGAGACCAAGCAGCTGAGTAGCAGTCAAACGTGATTGGCTCTTACTTTTAGAACCAACCAATCAACGCAGAGTGTTGATCGGGCGAACTCAACGACATGTTTGTCAAAACTCGTTCTTTGAAACGGCTTCATAGATCGCAAAATCCTTTTACAGGAGTAAAGTATAGGTACTAATGAAGAGTGGGAATATAAAGAAAGTAGGGATAATTGGAAAAAAAATGTAAAAATGGCCGCGTTCAGCAGACACACCTGTTGACATGATGTACAGATGCCTCGTTAGGCATTTTTACATTTTTTCCAATTATCACTACTTTCTCTATATTCCCACTCTTCATTAGTACCTATACTTTACTCCTGTAAAAGGATTTTGCGATCTATACAGCCGTTTCAAAATAGGAGCGTTGACAAGATATGTCGTACAGATGCCTCGTTAGGCATTTTTACATTTTTTCAATTATCGCTAATTATTGTACATTAATTCCCACCCTTCATCAGTACCTATACTTTACTCCTGTAAAAGGATTTTGCGATCTATGAAGCCGTTTCAAAGAACGAGCTTTGACAAGATATGTCGTACCTACAGATGCCTCGTTAGGCATTTTTACATTTTTTTCAATTATTACTAATTTTTTTATATTCCTACTCTTCATTAGTACCTATACTTTGGTTTCTGATATGTATTCAGAGAATGTTGATTTATCATATTATTCTTTCAAACTTCATGCTTTCCTCCTTTTGAAAATTTGCACCAAGAGAAACTTTTGTAACATATTACTTTATATTGATTTTTTTAACATTTTTATTTCTTAAAAAGGAAACAAAAACCGTAGAAGAAAATTATTAAACTTATTTTTATCGTGTTGAGAATTCATTCAATTTTATCGCTACGTGTCTCAACTTCTCTTGTTCAAAACAAAAAACTAATTTATAGCTTTTGATTTTATATTTAATTACAACAAGAAACATTTATTATTATCGACCAATTGGCAATGTATACAAAACGCTGCGACGTTTCGACCCCTGGATCGGGTCCTTTTCAAGCAAATCTAACTGACAAACAATTCAAACTTAATTAATTCGGTCGAAGAGATACCAATATTAAATATATAATATAATTATATATTTATATATTTTATATATAAATATATATTTTATATATATTTATATATAGAATATATAAATATATAATTATATTATATATTTAATATTTAATATATTTATATATTTAATATATTTAACATTTTATAAATAATTATATATTTTATATATAATTGTTAAATTTCAGTTTTGTCAGATGCGATTTTTGCGAGCTTATTTCGTGGAGCAAATATTTTATTGCGTTTTCGAGAAAGTGTTTATCCGATCATTAGCGAAGCGACGCGATGCATTTATATTTAATCAGGAGGGACTCGCAAATTTTCGCATTATTTGCGGATTTTATAACTTATTTATTGACGAATATAAGATCTAATATCTTTCGCATAATTGATTTACGATTACTCGCGTTTTATTGAGATGTACAGTATGTACACCCGTCTGTATACACGTCATCAATAAAAATCTAGCAGCAAAATGTGTATGAATTCATTCGTTTAGCAAAGGATGCGCGTTGACCTTAGAAGCGCACGTTGGAATTTCATCAGGAGAGAAAAAACTTTGTCGCGTTTTTTTAATCTTTATGATTCTCAAAATAAATTCTTCGTGTATATTTTTCCGCGCTCATAATATTATTTGATTTTTGCAGATTAATTTTCTTTTCATGCGTGAAATATATTTTGGCAACTATGCCATCTATAGGAAGAAATCTGTCGGACTGTGCTAACACTCGGACCACGTGCGTTTCTGACGTTTAGATATTAGTGAAATTCGGTTAGAAAACACAAAAATGACCTGTCTCGTTTCTTGATAGAAATTCGAGGTGCTAAAAACTAATTTATTGGGTGCGTTCGGGAAGACACTATTAGTGCTATTTGCTTATTTTATCCTTGTTTTACACCTGATGAATGATAAAGATGGAATGATATGCAATAGCGCTAATAGCGCGCTTCTCGAACGCAGATATTGTGTTATAAATTCGACGTTCGCTTTTCGCGTGAGACTGGCATCGGCTTCCTATCTCGCTAAACGGGCCTTTTTCAGTTGGATACGTTTTTTTCATTGTAATATACATAGGAGAAGAAGCTAGGGATAGTGGCCGCGTTCAGCAGACACAACTGTTGAGTTCGTCTTATCAACACTCTGCGTTGATTGGTTAGTTCTAAAAGTAAGAGTCAATCACGTTCGATTGCTACTCAGCGGCTTGGTCTGCTGAACGCGCCCATTCCTTTCTCTTCTATGTATGTAATTTACATGCACCCATTTATTCCTCTCTCTCTCCCTCTCTCCATCCCTGTCCCTCTCTCTCTCTCTCTTAGTATACTGGATAGCGTATTAGTAAAATCAGGATTTTTTGGAAGTGGTGTTAGGATTTCAGAGTATATTTGAAGAAAGAAAAACGGTAATATTTAGGACAAGAAACTCTCTATTTATTATTTCGTTGATAAAATGTTGGGAAATATAAACGAAAATACATGAAATACATTTTTTTTTATTGTTACTGTCGAAAGTAAATAATATTACATAAAACCAGTAATGCAATTGAACATAGATATACATACACACGCACACGCATACGCAATCGCACATACATACGCATACGCACATACATATATTATTTTTATTATTTTTTCTGTGGACCCCAGGCCCCGTCCACGATGACGATATCAAGGACATGGGACTTCTCCAGGCTCCGATTACTTTGTACTAACAATAAGAATAATTCTGCATAAATTTTTCTTTTGTGCCTTTATATCATATGTATTTTTCAAGCAAAGTGCATTTGCAGAATTTATGCGATGGAAGATGTACACACACACACACACACACACACACACACACACACACACGCACGCACGCACGCACGCACGCACGCACGCACGCACGCACACGCGTGTGTTTATATATGTATACATATATCTTCCATCGCGTAAATTCTGCAAATAAACTTTGCTTGAAAAATACATATGATATAGGCTGCGGTCCACTTGACGCTACAAATGTTTCGAAGCATTCTTCTTCTCCTTTCTTTCAATAAAAAAAGAAGGAGAAGAAGAACGCTCCAAAGCGTTTGTAGCGTCAAGTGGACCGCAGCCATAAAGGCACAAAAGAAATTTATGCAGAATTATTCTTAGTACAAAGTAATCGGAGCACGATTCTGGAGACGTCCCGTGTCCGCGATATTGTCATCGTGGACGAAGCTCCGGGCCCAGAGAAAAAATAATCGTACTAACGATAGACCCCCGATATTGTCGTACAAAATGTATGTCTACCTATCCCACTATCCCTAGCTTCTTCTCCTCTGTATATTATAATGAAAAAAACGTATCCAACTGAAAAAGGCCTGTTTAGCGAGATAGGAAGCCGATGCCAGTCTCACGCGAAAAGCGAACGTCGAATTTATAACACAAGGCTGCGTTCGGGAAGCGCGCTATTAGCGCTATTGCATCATTCTATCTTTAACGTTCATCAGGTGTAAAACAAAGATAAAATAAGCAAATAGCACTAATAGTGCCTTCCCGAACGCACCCAATAAATTAGTATTTAGCATCTCGAATTTCTATCAAGAAACGAGACAGGTCATTTTTTTGTTTTCTAACCGAATTTCACTAATATCTAAACGTCAGAAACCCACGTGGTCCGAGTTAGCACAGTCCGACAGATTTCTTCCTATAGACGGCATAGTTGCCAAAATATATTTCATGTATGAAAAGAAAATTAATCTGCAAAAGTCAAATAATATTATGAGCGCGAAAAAATATACACGAAGAATTTATTTTGAGAATCAGAAAGATTAAAAAAACGCGACAAAATGTTTTCCCTCCGGATGAAATTCCAACGTGCGCTTCTAAGGTCAACGCGCATCCTTTGCTAAACGAATGAATTCATACACATTTTGCTGCTAGATTTTTATTGATGACGTGATACAGACGGGTGTACATACTGTACATCTCAATAAAACGCGAGTAATCGTAAATCAATTATGCGAAAGATATTAGATCTTATATTCGTCAATAAATAAGTTATAAAATCCGCAAACAATGCGAAAATTTGCGAGTCCCTCCTGATTAAATATAAATGCATCCGTCGCTTCGCTAATGATCGGATAAACACTTTCTCGAAAACGCAATAAAATATTTGCTCCACGAAATAAGCTCGCACAAATCGCATCTGACAAAACTGAAATTTAACAATTATATATAAAATCAAAAGCTATAAATTAGTTTTTTGTTTTGAACAAGAGAAGTTGAGACACGTAGCGATAAAATTGAATGAATTCTGAACACGATAAAAATAAGTTTAATAATTTTCTTCTACGGTTTTTGTTTTCTTTTTAAGAAATAAAGATGTTAAAAAAATCAATATAAAGTAATATGTTACAAAAGTTTCTCTTGGTGTAAATTTTCAAAAGGAGGAAAGCATGAAGTTTGAAAGAATAATATGATAAATCAACATTCTCTGAATACATATCAGAAACCATTTTTTTATATACAATTTCTTTTATATTATCTGGTACATCTTTTTTTCTAATTAGACTGATTGCTAATATATCTTTTAATATGCATAAAAATATATTTTTAAATTCTTAGTGCTTCTGCATGATAGTGCAATAATTTCAGATTTTTTGCCATCACCTATTACTTCAGACTATCAATCTTACTGAAAAGAAAGCTGCGTAGATTTAAACAAATAATGGAGAATTATGAATAATATGAGGTTTCCAACGCTAAGCTTTTTATGTAAACTCTTTCAAAGGATCTATCCATTCTTTGAGGGGGAGAATAATAACTTCTATAACAAATGCAATAAATATTAAATTTATAGTATTGATTTATATAATTAATTTTATTCTGTCTTTATATAGAAAAACATACACTCAGTCTTAGCATCAGAGTAGAGGCTAACGCAGCTGTTGAACAGTATAGATAATAACAAACTGAATTATTAATATCATTATGTTATAATAATTAAGATTTTTATTCAGTTTGTTATCTATACTGTTCATCAGCTGCGTTACCCTCTACTCTGATGCTAAGACTGAGTGTATATTTTTCTATATAAAGACAGAATAAAATTAGTTATATAAATCAATACTATAAATTTAATATTTATTGCATTTGTTATAGAAGTTATTATTTTACCCCATCAAGAATGGATAGATCCTTTGAAAGAGTTTTACATCATTTATTTACATTACAAGAAAAAAATTATTAGAGGTGCAAGAGATGGAGTAAATTGCCAAGTCTAATAAGTACCCGCGTCAATACATACTATGTATACTAATTCACATTCTCAATTATGCTACTGTTATTATTTGTCATCAGACAATTATAAACATACACATAATAATTAGATACATATTATATATATATACGCACATGTGTGCATAAGAATATATGTAATTTATAAAAAGCGGGTGCTTATTAGCTTTGATACGTTACTGCCTTCTGCTACGGACGGCCAGAAAGCATTTTCAGGTTCAGGCCGTATTGCTAAGAATCCATAGACGCGGCAACGCCGCGCGGCGTTGCCGCGTTTATAGAATATGTCTCTCTACCACCGTGCGTCCGTGTGAGCAATTCAGTGGTGTGTGTACGTGTACGGAGTTTCGCGTTGTCACCACCAGTGGCACCACCTTACGGGTGGCGTTTCCGCGTCGGAGTTCGGCCTTTGCCGAAGTTGACATTACCGACGTCGAGGAAGTTCGGCCTTCACTATAGGATCCCCTTAAAGCTATTTCGCAATTGTCTTGCAGAATATTCATCAATGGTCGATGATGAAGGTAATCTCAATCTCATCCAATGGAGATATTTTGTTGAGCTTAAACAATTTACAAGAACAGAAGTTACATTTAGGTAACAAACTTAAAAGACAACATATTTTATTTCAAAAACAAAAAATGAAAGTAAAGCTCGCTTCACAAACATTTAGCACATCGGTAGCAGATGCATTTCAGATATGCGATTCAGATTTGCAGCTTACCGAATTTGCAGGTTGTGCACCAACCATTAGAGCAACTAGATTGATTAATGATCTATTTGATATCCTAAATACCAGAAGTATTAAACAATTTAAATTCAAACAAGCACTACATGAAGGCAATCAAGAATACGTTTTTAAAAAACTTGATGAATGTTTCGAGTATATTTCAAAACTGCGGGAATGCAAAAATGGGCAATTCTTAATTAATGGTAGAAAAAAGACAGGTTTTATCGTTTTTTTAATATGCATTAATAGCTTAAAAGTCCTTCCCACTCGGCAAGTAACATTTCTGCAAAATTCCATTTGAAATATTACACCTTTCATTAATATTTCAGAAATATTTCACGACGGTTTCTACATCATTTCGGCAATGTTTCAATGTCCGCAATTATTTCAATGCAACCATGCTGAAAGATTTTGGCACAATTTTGATAATATTATGAAATATTTCTAAAATATATCTACAAAATATTGCAGAAACACTTCATCAGAGATAATTCAAATACATTTTACACTGAGAAAAATGTTTTGTACTAGCAAAAAAATTTTTGTTACTGACGTAAAAACTATTTGTTGATATGTGAAAAATGAAATATTTTGTTACCGGAACAAAAAAAATATATTAAGCCATGTGCGTATAGCCGCCGCGCGTTTGTTCGAAGTCCGCTTTCTCAGCCGGTCACCCATCCAAGTAGTATACCGGCACCTTGTTGCTTGACATCGATGATTGAACAGGATAGTGGTGATCCTCTGACTCTGACGCTTCTTTCTTTCTTATATATACTTGCTTATTTTGATGAGTATAAAGCTATCGCATAACAATATTAACAATACAGATATATATGAATAAATTTGTTTTGCCGGTCAACATCGAATATTATTTTATACTAAATATTATTAAATATTTTATGTTTTATAAAAATGCTATATGGCAAAATTTTGAATATCAGAAAATTCTTAATAAAAGAGAAAAAATGCAATAAAATGCAATAATTTTATAATAATAAATTTAATTTTTTATAAGTTCTAAAGTCTGTCAGCAACTTTTCGGAAATATTACAAATGCAATGTTGTATGTGAAACATTCAAAAATGTAACGCGTGCAATGTAAATGTAAATAATATAGTTTTATCATGGATCAGAAATATTTCTAAACCATTACATCTGCAATATTTCTTCTGCAATATTGTAGAAATGCATTGCCTGCAATTCAATTTTTCATTACCTACGCAATCTTTCAGAAATTTTCACAAATATTTTAAATGCAATGTTGCGTTTGATATGTTACAGAAATATTATTCGTGCAAAGTAAACGTAATATTACTTTTATAATGCTTTAGAAATGTTTCTGAAATATTGCATCTGCTACATTTTTTTTGCAATATTACAGAAAATTACAAATATTATAGAGTGGCCTTTACTTGCGCACAGTACAATTGGACACGGACACGGTGCAAATAGACACGATATTTTGCCCACGGTTCAATTGGATACGGTTCAATTAGACACCGTTCAATTGGACACCGTTCAGTTGCACACCGAAAGATGCGCACCGTTCAGTTGCACACCGTGTTATTGCACACCGAAAGATGCGCACCGTTTAGTTGCACACCGAAAGATGCACACTGTTCAGTTGCACACCGAAAGATGCGCACCGTTCAGTTGCACACCGTGTTATTGCACACCGAAAGATGCGCACCGTTTAGTTGCACACCGAAAGATGCACACTGTTTATTTGCACACCGAAAGATGCGCACCGTTCAGTTGCACACTGTTCAGTTGCACACTGAAAGATGCGCACCGTTTAGTTGCACACCGAAAGATGCACACCGAAAGATGCACACTGTTCAGTTTTACATCGAAAGATGCGCACCGTTCAGTTGCATACCGTGTTATTGCACACCGAAAGATGCGCACCGTTTAGTTGCACACCGAAAGATGCACACTGTTCAGTTGCACACCGAAAGATGCGCACCGTTCAGTTGCACACCGTGTTATTGCACACCGAAAGATGCGCACCGTTTAGTTGCACACCGAAAGATGCACACTGTTCAGTTGCACTCCGAAAGATGCGCACCGTTCAGTTGCACACTGTTCAGTTGCACACTGAAAGATGCGCACCGTTCAGTTGCACACCGTGTTATTGCACACCGAAAGATGCGCACCGTTTAGTTGCACACCGAAAGATGCACACCGAAAGATGCACACTGTTCAGTTGCACACCGAAAGATACGCACCGTTCAGTTGCACACCGTTCAGTTACACACAAATTATTGTCACGAAAAGATGTGTTCTGTTTACTTGCTTGTTTTATGTATTCGCATTATTAATTTTAACAGACGGAAGGAAATAAAAATAATAAATTTAAAAATATATAATTATTGTTCTTATTGCGTGTTATACTGCTAAATGTTTAAGCTTATCGTAAAACTGTTTGTTCGGGATTGTCAATCCACGCGATCGATCACCGCAATCGATACCGCTAACGCCATCCCTGAACCGCGCCCTGAACGAGGCGATTTCGCGCCGCACCCCTCTGCATCCCCTCACCGTGCCTTCTCGCGCGTCGCGCTATCGATCCGGACATGCCAAGATCCCGTGATCCTGGTAACTGCGCTTATTGGTCGAATCATGTAGCGTCATCGAATACTCCGGAAGCAGGCCCGCGAGAGCTCCGGTCCCATCAGTGGAAAATTGTAAGGCGGTTCAAGCGGTAGTCCTGCCGACTTGCACCCGTCTCCCGCAATTATACTCCGGTTCACGCGGACTCTCGCCGGCGTGCATCCGTAAAATCAGCACGTTCGTTCCACGCGGTTTTACGCCCCGTCGTGCATACGGACTGCAAGTGATCGTGCCATCAAAGCACTCGCGAATAGTGTCTCACAGGCACTCGCAACCGCGCCGTTCGCGCGCTCGCTCCCGCTTTTTCATTGCGGTGACGAATATTTACGCCTCCGTGCGTCTGCAGCTTCATCCTCGCCGTACGCGAGTGGTGAACTTAAATTAAAACTGAAGTGCGCGTCTCAGCGTTACGCACTCGTCAAAGGGCGCTCACGTATCGCCGTGAACATTGTACGCCGAAATCACGTGCACGCCGTGAATAACTGCCGCGCCCTCAAGAGCCATTCGGCAGAACATTTCCTGTGTAATAAACGATCTCTGTGCATAATTGTCAGTGTCCGCTCATTTCCGCACTCCTGATCCCTGTCGGGGTCGACCCGGCCTTTCTGATTCCAATTGGCGATCGGAGTTACGCCCCGGCCATCGACATTTCGCCAACACTGTTAAACAGATGACACATTTGGAGGTTGTAATAACTGTCAAAGTGAAATACTGATATTTATTTAAACATGTAGCAGGAACATTATCATCATAAATTACACATATATCAAATTAAATAAGTTGTATTAGCACGTTTATTTTAGATATTTGGACATCGGTTGGACGTCATATTGTGAATAAAGAATATTACAATTTGTGGATAAAGTTTGTGGATGAGGATAAAGAATGTTATAATAGTAAATGAAATATAGTGTAAGTTGTACGAAAGTTGAAATAAGATTTGAAAAAGGATTAAAATATGGATACGGATAAATGGAAAAGATGATACAAAGAAAATGACGTTTATTTAATAGTGTAATTTTGACAATTTCTTGAGCGCTTATTATTAAAATACTACAAAAGAGAATGAAAGTGTATTAGTCTAGCATAACTGTATACATTAGGACAAAGTAAAATCTCTACATGTTAATCGTACATAACAATTTAGATTGGAAACTGTATTTTCATAATGAAAAGTATTTTGAAAAATTAAAAATGAAAAAATAAAACGATTTTTATGAGTCATAACTAACAAAAACACAAAAATTGGTCGGATGTAGTACGCATCGGTCGGATAAGATATAGCTACGGCATTTTTGTGTTTTTGTTATTTATGACTCATAAAAATCGTTTTATTTTTTCATTTTTAATTTTTCAAAATACTTATCATTATGAAAATTACAGTTTCCACTCTAATTGTTATGTACGATTAACATGTAGAGATTTCACTTTGTCCTAATGTATACAGTTATGCTAGACTAAATACACTTTCATTCTCTTTTGTAGTATTTTAATAATAATGCCAAGCGCTCAAGAAATTGTCAAAATTACACTATTGAATAATAGTTATTTGTGTAACAAGTGCGGAAGTTGAGAATTGGAAGAAGTGCGTTCACCCGCACGAGTGTCCAATTCTCAACCCGCACGTGTTACACACCCTATTTTATATTACAAGTGCGTGGAAAGTGGCCTATTGCGTGCGCGCCATCTGTGCGACGGATGGCCCGATTTCGCACGCGCGAGAGATTTCTCACTCGAGGCCGTGCGGGAACGAGATATTCCCGCACGCAGTGCGGGAATATCTCATTCCCGCACAAGTTCGAGTGGGGAATTTCTCGCGTGGGAAATTGGCTATTTGTCGCACAAGATGGCGCGCGCGGGAATGGGCCACTTTCCACGCACGTGTGATATAAACGTCATTTTCTTTGTATCAGCTTTTCCATTTATCCGTATCCATATTTTAATCCGTTTTTCAAATCTTATTTCAACTTTCGTACACTTACACTATATTTCATTTACTATTATAACATTCTTTATCCTCATCCACAAACTTTATCCACAAATTGTAATATTCTTATTCACAATATGACGTCCAACCGATGTCCAAATATCTAAAATAAACGTGCTAATACAACGTATTTAATTTAATATATGTATAATTATGATGATAATGTTCCTGCTACATGTTTAAATTGTTGTGAGCGCACAACGATGTAGAGAGTAATTAATGCACTTGGCAACACCAAGTGCCTCCGATACGAAATCCGACCCTAGCGACAAACGTAAAATCCACATCCGCCGAAAAGACTGACGATTGCATCGGACGACCGATCATCCGATGCAATGCGACACGATCAAAAACGCTGACCACGTAGGGCTAGCGCTAACTCGGGAGCCCCCGAGTTAGCAACAGCAAGCGGATGAATACCGCGGAATCCGACGATCGGGGGCAGTCGCTAATTAACATCAAAGCGGAGACGTGCGTCTGAGAACATACTGTCACTACTCCAATAATTATAAATCGTTGACTGTTACGCGAGTATCGGGATTTGAAATAAAGGGGATTATTGTAACTTTGGGCAAATCAAATCACACGTTGTGACGAGCTTTATTCTCCGACCCCAAATCTCCGAATCCTGTGCCGGCACTATCCCAGTCACGGCACAACAAATAAATATAAGTATTTCACTTTGACAGTTATATTACAACCTCCAAATGTGTCATCTTTTAACAGTTTTACGATAAGCTTAAACATTTAGCAGTATAACACGCAATAAGAACAATAATTTATATATTTTTTTAATTTATTATTTTTATTTCCTTCGTCTGTTAAAATTAATAATGCGAATACATGAAAAACAAGCAAGTAAACAGAACACATCTTTTCGTGACAATAATTTGTGCGTAACTGAACGGTGTGCAACTGAACGGGTGCGCATCTTTCGGTGTGCAACTGAACAGTGTGCATCTTTCGATGTGCATCTTTCGGTGTGCAACTAAACGGTGCGCATCTTTCGGTGTGCAATAATACGGGTGCAACTGAACGATGCGCATCTTTCAGTGTGCAACTGAACAGTGTGCAACTGAACGGTGCGCATCTTTCGGTGTGGCAACTGAACAGTGTGCATCTTTCGGTGTTGCAACTAAACGGTGCGCATCTTTCGGTGTGCAATAACACGGTGTGCAACTGAACATTGCGCATCTTTCGGTGTGCAATTGCACAGTGTGTGCATCTTTTGGTGTGCAACTAAACGGTGCGCATCTTTCGGTGTGCAATAACACGGTGTGCAACTGAACGGTGCGCATCTTTCGGTGTAAAACTGAACAGTGTGCATCTTTCGGTGTGCAAACTAAACGGTGCGCATCTTTCGGTGTGCAATAAACGGTGTGCAAACTGAACGGTGCGCATCTTTCAGTGTGCAACTGAACAGTGTGCAACTGAACGGTGCGCATCTTTCGGTGTGCAAATGAACAGTGTGCATCTTTCGGTGTGCAACTAAACGGTGCGCATCTTCGGTGTGCAATAAACACGGTGTGCAACTGAACGGTGCGCATCTTTCGGTGTGCAACTGAACAGTGTGCATCTTTCGGTGTGCAACTAAACGGTGCGCATTTCGGTGTGCAATAACACGGTGTGCAACTGAACGGTGCGCATCTTTCGGTGTGCAACTGAACGGTGTCCAATTGAACGGTGTCTAATTGAACCGTGTCCCATTGAACCGTGGGCAAAAATCGTGTCTATTTGCACCGTGTCCGTTTGCACCGTGTCCAAATGTACTGTGTACAAGTGCACCGGTCCCAATATGGTAAAACATTTTCTGAAAGATTTCAGACATATTGTTAATGCATATTACAAAAACATGGTGCAGGTACATTTTTTAAATATTTCAGATGCATAGTTACAAATAAAATGTTAATGAAATATTTCTGCATTATTTCCGAATATTTCAATATTTCAGCAACATAACATGCCGAGTGGGTTTATAACAAATTTGATTGTATTGAAAGATATTTGGAAATACATACCTACCTATAAACTAAGTCAAGATCATATTGAGTTATTCTTTGGTTGCATTCGCAATCAAGGCGGCTGCAACAATAATCCGACAGTCAGACGTTTAAAGCTGCATATAAGAAATTACTTCATTCTGAAATGAAAGATATTGATTTAGGCAACTGTATACCATTGGAATCAATAACGATTTTGCACATATCATCAAATCCGGTAACTGCATTAAATGCATCGACACCACAGTGTCGAGTGAAAATAATGAGTACGATGAAAGCACTTTAGACAACGAATGTCATTTGCCTACGACTGTACATTTACTGAATTTTCAATACCGAGTAATCACGTATATTGCGTTTTGTCGTCAAACATTTAACGAAAGTACTCCATTGCGAAGATTGTCTACAAGCTCTTGTCGGTGACGACGAAAACGAGCAATGTATTTAATAAATATTAAGAATCGTGGGTACTTGACATATCCTTCTCGAGATGTTATCATTATTTATCAACGGGCTGAGACGGCGGTACGATGTGCTTTAAAGAAAGCGTGGCAACCGTTTACTCAAAAATATACAGAGCTGTATTTAGCTATTTTTACCTTAAAATCGTTATGGCAATTCCATGTTTTTGTACATTTAACACAACATTGTGCGGGTCACACGGCGTTTGAGAACCATGCCTTGTTGTTAATGAGAGCGATTATCAATAAATATATTAATATTAGATTGTATTCAATAGGACGTTCAATTACTAAAGATAATATGTTAAGCGAAGACACGCGGCTAATAACTTATTTTATTCAAAGGACAGTAAAAAAATTTTATATTGTATTTTATTTTTTAAACATAAATTGTTATCCTTTTTTATGTATTATATATATTTTTTTTAATAAATACAATTGTTTCCTTTTTATCCCTTTCCCAGCGAGAAATGACCTATCGAATCGACGTCAATTGACTCGCGAATCATCGATATTACATCCATATCGAAATATGCTCGAAATTTGAAGCTTATTTCGATGTTTGTGCTTATGACATTTTTTAAAAGAAGAGATTATTTGTGATACATTCATCGCGCCAGACTGTAAACAGGCAAATTATGTATTTTTTGTTAAGACATCGGATATTTCATCATTTCGATATCGATTGAAGCTATTTGATTTGCCTGTCAAATATATAATAACTTGCCATTATATAAAATACAATATGAATAAAAATATATGTATTGGCAGACATGGATAATGTAAATATTTATAATTTGAAATTATAATAATTGCATTACAATATTATTTTTTTAGGGCTTCCATTTCTAGTTACTTTATAACTGTAAAAGTCACAACAAAATTCCTGTTTGTAATTGACAATTTTGAAATTAAAATATTATATAACAGGTACATTTCAGTACCTACATCCGCTCATTTATTAAATAAGAAGTTAATAAGCAACTAAAATAATTATTAATATTAATTATAATACAATAAGGTATTTACATTTATCAAAATAAAAAAGAAGTTCAATTATGAAAATAAAAATTAATAATTGGACTTATTAAAATTAAATAATTGTTCAGATATTGCGCTCGAATTCTTTTCGCGTTTTAAACGCCCGATCGTTTCATATTTAGATGGCGCGATGCGCGAGTTTGCCACTCTCAAAGAGCCCCTCGGCCCCACCTTTCCTCACTCGTTAGGTGCCATGGCCGCCACTTGCTTGCGTTTCTTCGAACGTGTCGAGTCTGTTACCTCTTTCTAACGGATTGATCGTTGCGGCACGTATTCTGGAGACCAACCGAGCGAGAGTCGGATCACCAGGGAGAGCTC